>JAJIBD010004634.1:0-74651 GCA_021461705.1 Cryptotis parvus | reverse complement strand
TAGAGCCTCACAAGAAGTCAGAGGATCCCCCACACCATGAGGGACAGCCATTTTCAACATCCGACTCCATAGCTCATCAGAGCTCTACCCAAAAAGAAAAGCCTATTCTCCCTGTTGCTTTCATCAGTAAATGCGTGAGATGAGAGCCTACTACTGAGAGTATACCACCTGCACAGCTCTGCAATCAGGAATTATTCCTGGCAGTACAGCACAAATTAAATCTAGAATAGACAAAGATTCTATATTTAAAAAATAAAAAAATAAGGTGACTTTTAATGAGCATTTTGATAAATTGCATATCTACATCTAATATATTAGATTTTTTATATTTTCTCCCCAGTTTTGGTCACATCCAGTGGTGTTCAGGACTTACTCCTTTCTCTGTGTTTAAGGATTACTCTGGGGACTGAACTCAGGTCAATTTCATGCGAAGCAAGAATCCAGAAAAAGGTAATGAAAAAACTCCTGGGATCAAAGAGATAATACAGCAGGCAGGGCACTTGCTTGCATGCAGCCAACCTGAGTTCAATCCCCAGTGCCATATGTTTCCCATAACACTGGTAGGAGTGATCTCTGAGCACAGAATCTGAGTAAGCCTGAGCACCATTGGGTGTAACTCAAAAAACAGATAAAAAAGATATTGACACAACTGAAATATTAGATATAGATACTGCAATTATGTAAAAATATAACAAATATATGATAATAAAAACTAAATGTATGCCAATATAAAAATCATATATGTATATGTCATCATTGACAAAAATGTCCACTGGTAGTTATTCTGAAGTGACAGAACACAGGCCTCACATATGAGGACTTAGGTCTGCTCCCCATCACCTCTTACTGTCCCCAAACAGAGAAATTATCCTGTTTGTATCTTGCCCAAGTTTTGCATACATGTGTATGCTTTACATGTGAGCAATATATTAACAAGACAAATGTATTGCCTATATGCAATTCACATATGCACATAAACAGATATTATATAAACATATAAAACCAAAGATAAATGAGATCAATCTTAAATTTTATCAGAGTATACAATAATATGCTCTCCATCACATGTGATGATTGTATTTACATTGGCCACACCAATGCCACAGAGCAGCTTCATGGACTGCTTAAGCTGCTACTAGACAACCTCGGCATCACAATGAGCACGAGTTCTCGGCTTCTGTCTTCCCCATGGCTGACAAGTCAGGGCAGAGAGTGCTTGATAGCAGCATAGTGTTCAAACTGGTTTTTTTTCTGGAAGTCCATTTCCAAAGAGATTTGGGTTACTATCTCAGCAATGGAGTTATGGGTGATTGGAAGGAGATGAATGTGTGAATCTTATTTTGTTTGGCTGTGGATGACTGTAAGCGCTGCTTTCTTGGCTTAGAAGATTTTTTTTGACCTTCGATTTTTGAAAAGCAGGCTGCTTTTCCTTTGCTTTTGGTGTCATTTCTGGGGAAAATATTTGGTATTATGGAAAACATATTCCAGACATCTTATTCTTTCAGTAACTGTCACATTATATACAATAAATATTATGTTCCTGAAGCAGAATATGGTCATACAACATTAAACCATTAACACATGAAAGCAAAAAAAAATCTGTGTTATGAAAGAACATAAAATTTATGGAAGGTAACCCCTGAAAATAATGTAGAAAAAGCAGGTATTAACTATAGACATTTGATTTAAATGTACCTCTTGGGTATTTTTTTAATCCCAACTAACACTGAAGTCTAGAAGAAAATAAAATTACCATTATAGGGTATTTTAACTAAAGTAATGATGAAAAAGTAATGTTTTAATGAAGAATTTTCTATGTATTATTTTTAAACAGCAAAAATTAAAGATAGAAATAAAATGAAAGTGCTCAACCAAAAAAATAAGGTTTTAAACTCAAAAGTAAAATGCATAATAAAAGAAAAAAATGAGTAATAACTAAATAGTCACAAAAAAGCCTTTTAAGGATAACTCTGAAATGACTTAGAAAGTATTTAAAGAGGATCTAAATAATTAGAAGGATATGCTTGTGGATGGTCTGGAACACTCAATATTATAGATTTCATATCTTTCCAAACTGGTAGATTCACTCACAAAATTTTTTATTGCTATCCCTAAACAATATTATGTGAAGAATAATGAGCTTATTCTACATCTTGTTCAGATAAAATTTTATATTACGTCAAAAACTAAAGTTATATGATTAATCTTTATATGAGATAAATGTTATAAAAAATATTCTTAATTAACTTGGCATATAAAGAGATAAACAGAAATTGATCAAAGTAAAACTCATGAACCAAACACATACGTATATTTACTTATGATTAAAGTAATACTGCAAAGCTTAGAGAAAAGTTGATCATTTCTAAATAGTAGAACCAATTTGCTGCTTTGTAGAAAGTAAATGAATTGTGACCTGTATTTAATAAATAATAAAATGCAAAATGACACTAGGGAGTTTATATGCCCAAATACAAAAATAAAATCATAACACTTCTAGAAAATAAGTCGACACTAGGCATAGTTGAAAACTGTAGTTTTTCTATGTAACCAAAAAAGACAAAACTTAGTGACCAACTACAACAGAAATTTGCTCTGTTTCTCAGGAGTTTGAGATCACTAAGCCCAAATCAAGTTGTTGATGACCACACACTTTCCAGAGTCTATGGAGGGAAAAATAAACTTGATTAGTGAAAAGGAGATATACAATAAATTCTGTTGTCTCACCGAGCTCTGGTGCTACATTTTCCTCCATTGGAATCTTTCCATGGTATGTAGTTTGCTGCTATAGTCCATACTTAAAATATTTACTTTTTACTTCAGGGATCACTCAAGTCAGTAACTTTGAGAATGCAATGTTGGTTAAAACTGGCTCCAATCTCCCTTCTTAAGTAGTTGTATTATTTATGCAACAGGCATAATTTTTCTTATTTATAGTCTCCAAAAAACAAACAACAACAAAAAAATGGCTGAAAATTTCACGTGTTCCCTGGGTGTATAGAAGTCCAAGTGCCTTTTCACTATGAAAATGTAAGTACTTCATCTTTATATGTGAACTATTTTATTTTCATTGGTCACACCCGGTAGGTTGACCCCATGAAAGGCAAACACATAACCTACTGTACCATTCCTCCAGTCTCTATATGTTAATTCTTAAAAGAAGTTTTGCTTCTTATGCTCAGCAACTTTTTGTGGTTTTTTCTGTTTTCTTTGGGGCCTCGTGGTGGAGGTGTTCCGAACCTGGGAGTTGCACCCATTGATAATAAGGCAGAAAATATAGGCCTGATGGTTTTATGCTTGTACCAGACCAAAGGATCCTTCTTGGGACTGATCAGAACACCTCCAGTGGTTCTTAGGGGTTACAGGGAGTCAAGCATCCACTGTCACTTTTGAGCTATTACTCAAGCATCAGTTTCTTAGATTGGTTCTGTCTCCAGTCTCTTCCTGAGAAGTTACTCCACTTTGTGAGAATATGGTTCTCTTTTATGTTAGTGTTTCGTTTCTTTGGGCCATACCTGGAAAGCTAAGGGATCGTTCCTGACAGAAGCTGGTGAACTATGCCATGCTGCAGACCAAACCCAAGGCTCCAATATACAAAAGTATGTGCTCCGTCCTTTTGAACTATCTTTGTGGGCCCCAAAGTTTATTAACAAGAAAGAGGTGTGTATGTGGGGGAGTTCCTTTTCAACACTTCAGAGGAAAAGTCCCTTTTTAGATTGAGAAAGAGCTTTCCCACAGTTCAGTGACTTTGCATTATGGGGCCACTGGTGAAGAACCACTAAACCCTCCCACAAGCCATTAGTTGAGGATTCCCTACATCTTGCTTTTGTGTTCCTTCTCTGGGCAGCAGTTCCTTCTCTAACTACACTGAACATATGGTCTTCGGCTTGGTATTTAGCTCTGTGTTGCCACGGGCTGATGCTATAGCATCTGGTTTGCCCAAAGTCTGCTTATGTTCTTACAAATTTTAAGAAGCAAAAAGTGAATATTAGCTCTTCTGTGCCACAGGCACCACCTGAGGCTGTTGTATGATTCAAGCATTTTCAGCTCCCCCTGCTCTTTTACTTTGAAATCAGCAAGGTTATTTGTAATCAAAGAACAAATATGATCACTCAAAGGAATTAATGGCTGGTAAATTTAGAACTAACCCCTTCATATGCGACTTCACACAGAGCTTGTTTTTCATCTTTCTCTGCATGTCACAGAGCTCATCTAAATGAGAAGTAGAAATGTTTTCAGAGGCAACTCAACAAATCTCAAAATGGAAATAATGGTAAAAAGGAATTTTTTGGTGTATCTTCAGTTCCACCCACCTGACTTCATTACACTCAAGATATGTTAATTATATGAGTGAGGTCTTAATGATTTTCTTATTAATTGGAACAGACTATATAATTTTGGAAAGTGTATTTGAATATTCATAACACTTAAATGATAAAATTTAGAATTAAGTAGTTCATCAGTATATATTAATTGAGTATCTACCATATGATAAATATAATATAAGTTTAGAATGAATATAAATATAATGGCTCAGTCAGCTCAGATTGCTCTTACAAAAATACCATGTACGATCTTTTATCAAAAATGTTTTTCTCACAAGTTCTGTAGATAACGTATCAGAAATCAGAATGCCAGCTTGTACAGATTCTATTGAAGGCCCTGTTCTCTGTTACAAGTGCTATTTCTCCTTGTAGTCTCACATGTTGAAGAGTTAGGTAGCTTTCAGACCTTTACTTAAAGAGCCATAATCTCATTTATGAGACTTTCATGTTCATGAACTGATTACATGCTAATATTATAACATTGGGTTTAGGGTTTCAATATATGGATTAGAGGGAACAAAGAAGTAAAATATTAACTGATGTACAGAAGTTAACCATTAATTTTTAAAACATTTACACTTTAAAATTTTTAAAGAAGTATAGCATAATTCAAAGGACCAATAACCCTCAAGTGTATAAACTCCTATATTAAACACAGGTCAATGGCTTGAAGAAAATATCACTGTTTAGGCACTGATACCTTTAGTGTCAGTGTGTCTTGAAAATATAATCTAGAGTTAAAACAATATACATTTATATCCTTTTGCAAAAAGTCTTAAAATAAGGTTTAAAAGGGTTTCAGAAGAAAAAAAAATAACTCAACAATCAACTCACGATTCCATATGCATAAATGAAGAACTTTGTCAACTCTCAAGGATTCGCATACGTGTTTTCATCACATACAGTCTCAGTGAGACAAGAGTCTTGTCACTGTCTGGATAAAAGATGCTTTTAGGGCCCGTCCTAATTCCAGAGCTGTTGGTACATGTGAATTTCCATTATTCAGCTAAATTCTGGCTGTGTCTCAATTCTCACTTGCTGGGACCAATTATTATCCTCATGCCCTTATGTTCTGCTCTTGAGTTTTGTCTTTACATGAAGTTTAAATATAATCTAGAGATTTTGGTTTTTTTCTTTGTTTCCACTATTAATGTATTTTTCTTTCCTTTCTTCTTTACTGCCCTTGAAAAGCATAAGTTCAATATCACATGAAACTAAGGAGAAAAATTTTCTGGAGCTATTATTTATTATATGACAGTTTACATATAGTAATAGATCTTATTTAAAAACTAGTATACATAGGAAAAAATCAATAAGCCCCATTATGCTAATTTAAAGAAAAAATAAAATAGAATAGTGTTTGAAAGAGAGGTCCAAAGGTATCACTAGAAATTTAAGGGATCAGTTCTACTACTAATGCAAAGTAAAAGGATTTTTAAATAGTAAGATATCTTTAGATGCATTGGTTAAAATGTTCTGTGCATCTTGAATAATTTAGTATACTCTGAAGACTGGTAGGATTTAGAAATGAAAAATGGCTGGGGACTGCCCTAGATGAGGAATGTCTAATTAATGCTGGGTGTGTTGATAAGCTAAACTCCTCTGAGACTATTAGGATAGATTGATCTGAGGCAGGACAAATTCTGGTTCTGAATGTAATTCTTTCTTCCTCTTTGCCAGGTAACCCTTGGAAATATATAGATAATATGTATATCAGCCCGGATGAGTGTCTGATTGGGGAGGGGGATGGTTGGGGTGGTCTAACTACTCTTCAGCTACCCTAAGTGGTCATGCCCAGTGATGCTAGGTCAACTGGGTAGTATGGTTCAAGGCTCAAGTCTTCAGTTCCAAGGACCACCAGGAACATTCCTTGGTGCTGGAGGTTGGGCAGCAGAGATCTAAGACTACACCTAATGATGTATTCCAGGAGCTGCAAAGTACAAGAGTCAAGCTGGGGATCCTGTGCACTTGCCTCTGACCACTGTACCATTTTCCTGGGTCCTTCAAAGATTTTCTTCAAGAGGCAGTGACACAGTATTTCTATGCTACCTTCTGCTGACCATCGGGTTCGGATTCATTGCAAAGTAATGAAAGTGTGGTAAAAAATATTATTAAAGGAATATTATTTAATATTCTTATTTTAAAAAGTGGGTCAACTATATAACCTGAGAGAACAAAGAGATGCTGAACAAGTCTAGATGAAAATAGCTAATATTTAGGTGAAAATAATGAGTGCCTTCTTATGAACACAATGATTTATACTGCCAGTATAAATATTAAAAGTGCAATTATGTAGCTTGCCTAAGTTGTCTTTTCTGTTTATTTCTAAGAATTTAATATATTAATATATTATTTATAAAAATATTTATATGTAATATAAAATGAAATGAGGCTACATATATTGAAGTTATGCATATTAAAGGGATATTTTAATACTTTACATAGATCTTTCTCTCTATTCCATTCTATTACATCCTACCCAATTGACCTAACATCACTGTGAATAACCACGTAGGACATCTGAGCTGTAGCTTGAGATCCCAACTTCTCATCTGAAAACTAGAAGCACATTGGGGCTCATACACACATTTTTATATATAACCTGGCAGAGAGGAAGAAAGAATTATATCCCATTCCAGAATTGTAATAGAATCCTGCTGCAGATTAATGTATTATGATAGTTTGGGGGTTAACTTATAATTCATCAATTAGGGGTTAGAAATCACCATGATTTTGGATGGCCCCATGCATTTTCAACTTTTTTAAAATGTAACATTTATAATTTTGAAAGTTTTATGTTTGGAGATTCCAAATAAAACTCTGCAAATAAAGGATATTGTAATTGCAGGTAATTTCGACATTTTATGAAGTTCCAACATAATACATAAATTCCAGTAAAATGAAATTATACATTAGTAAATAAATATGTAAAGCACATGACAAAATATTGATATGTATGATTCTACCTTTTAACTTAAATTTCCCAAGTTATCTCACAAAACACTATTATAGGAAATAATATATTATTTTTGTTATTTATATCATTGTTGTACATATTAATAACATATAAATGCTATATTTACATATAACATTAGACTTAAAATATAATATTATAACCACAATTAGGACAACCCATAATCTAATCAGTCCACTGGATGAGGTCGTTAATTTACAAGTATAAGACAGTAAGTAAGTCATTGTGAAAATGGGTGTATTAGGAATCAGATTTCCATAGATTTCTGATAATAGTTATAGAACAGTGGACTTACTATTACTCTCTCTGACCTCAGGTGTCTTTCCATAAAATAGAGAAAATAAAACAGAGTGTTAGCATCATATTAATGTGAGTGACCATACCTAACATTCCTGGAACAAACTAGACATCCCATCACAGTTGCTTCCACCATTCTAAACAATAGAATCAAATTCACTAGTCTTACCCTATGTCTACTAAATGAAAGTCATTGGAAAATGCATTAATTCATTGAGCTACAGGTAAATAAACAGGATAAAGAGTGAAAATGAACAAGCACTTCACAGTCAAGGAACTGTGAAAGTGTGCTGCATACATTATCAAGAAAGTGTTCCTAATACTTTTTTCTACCTAGTCAAGGAATTTATTTATGCACAAAAGTAAACATTTGAGATATCTAAAAATACAAGGTCTAAAAATATACTCTGGCATATGTTAATTGAAATATTTCAACACATGATTTTATTTACCAAGTTGCCCAATACTACCTTTAGACTGGAAGGTTAATCCTTAATGATAACTGTGATTAAAATTCTATTAAATTAACTATTATTAACATTGTTATCATCACTAGTAATTTCAGTATTAACTATTATTGAATCCTTGCATCCTTACCTCAAAAATTATGACAAGACAGAGGCTAGGTAAGATAGAGAGAGAATGGAACAGTGTGCTAATAATTGTTGAAAGTGCTGATACCAACCTAGAACTGAACATTAAATACAGGCAAAAAGATACACATGACAACCTCTTAATGTATATATTGTAATCCACAATATGGAAGGGAAGGAAAAGAGAATAAGAGAGAGAGAGAGAAAGAGAAAGAATTTAAGAACCTGCCACAGATGCAGGATGGGGGAGGGGAGGGAATCGGTGACATTGGTGGTGGGAAATGGGCACTGGTGGAGGGATGGATACTGGAACATTGTATGACCAAAACCCAAATATGGACATCTTATGAGCATCTTTGTAACTGTATATCTCATGGTGGTATAATAAAATATTTTAAATAATAAATAAATTAAATTAAATTTACAATAAAAATTATGACAAGAGTTATAACATTTAATAACTCCTATAAATCTCCAAGATTCTGTTACATTAACAATGAAAAAAATTCAACAACTTCTTGAACATGGCATTGTGAAAACAGCAAGAATCTGAGATCCAAATATGCAGGGGTCCCTTAAGTAAGTTATGTGATATTGACTGTGTTGCCTTTCTGATCCAGTGAGAAATGCCTATTCTTATTCCATGCTTCAAAGAGCAGTTGTAATTTTCTTGGCACATGTCCGTTTCCACCACTCTTTCATTCTCTTTATCTTTGAGTAAATTAAATAATATAGCTGACTAGTTACTTTGGATGGTGTAACTACATGCTTGGCTTAATTCCTCACTGTTCTATTTTGCTAATGAGTCTGTCCTCAAAGAGTATGCATTTTCTTCTGTTCCATTCTGCCATACTGTCTGTGATTGAAAGTATAAACCAATTTCTGAGGTCCAAATTTAGTAGGAACATTGCTAACAAATCAACAGTCACTTTTGCCAACCTGGTTGTTTTTGTTTGGCCTCTATTTAGAGTCTTTCATTGTTTCTTCTCAAATTCTTTGGATCACACCATATTTCGGGAAATATAATAGTCATCTTGGGCAGCACTTATATAAAATCTGTCATTAAATGCATCAGAGAAATTACTGAATATAAAAATCAAGAGCTTTCATTGGGAGCAGTGAAATAAGTGAATGCAAAAGCTTTCTGGTGACTGAAGGTTAGGTTATTTCTTTTGAAGTTCAATGTTCTTTCCTTGGTGATTTGTAGAGGCCAACTGCAGGTCCATGTGAGGTTTTTTTATTATTTGCTTATTAAGAAATATTTTGTGGATTAGTAAATCAATATATTTAATTCATTCTTATGGTATTTTTATTGTGATGGATAATTTTTACTTGTGGTCTTTAAATGCAAAAGTGTCAACTTGCCCAGAGATAAATTTAAACAAAGTTTGGAGGGTTTCAGGAAAGGTTCTTAAAGGGATGGTATATAAGAGTAAGATAGTGATATGTGTTTTGAGATGGGTGACAGAATGGCGACCCTTAGCAACATGGTGTTAAGTCACTAAGCTCTCTGTACAGGCTCTGGGAAACTGCAGCCTAAGGAAGTACAGGGGTCCAAATTCAGAAAATGAATACCTCATCTGCAGGCAGTGTTTCTCTGAAGAGATATAGTGAAGCAAATGTTCCTCCAGAAGGAATAGAGTTTTCACAAATCCTAGATCTTAGTCAACGAAGAATAGTCATTGTTTTGAAATTTCTAGTTAGAAAAAATCCAATCTATGACTCTATAAACTCTTTTTAGTATTAAATTCTATTGCATTGCTAGATGTCATTGGGTCAGGCACATAAAATCTAATTCTCTGAGCTTAGCCAAGAAAATAAATGCAGAGGAGAAAATATTAGTACTCTTCACAAACTCAAAATCACTCCCACCTCCCAAGTTTCCATGCAGCGAAAGAAGGGTGAGTTTAGAATGAAGGAGATAACATCAATAGGAGGCAGGTTTCTTGGCAAGAGACAATAGAAATAACTGCTATGACATGACTGAAAAATGTGTATTCATTTATAAGATACTATACACCTGGTACCTGATCTACCACTTTGCAAAATTCTAAACTTTGTAAGAGGGTATGTGTCATTTCAAGGACAGGATGCTGTACGTAAATGTATTATCCCTTACAAAATATGATTGCAAAACACCAAAATTAACTTCTTACTGAAAGAGTTCTCCTAATTGAGTTTTAAAATAGACATCATGATTTTAGAACACCTGGAAAAAAACTTATTTATGTCCTGCCAAGGTGACAAAAAAGAAAATTTGCTCCAGCATCCCAAAGAAATTCATTCTTTTCTCTGTGACAGCATTAAATAATTGTTATTGGGGGCATAGAAATACAAGTAAGGCAATTGCCTTGCATGTGTCCAAACCAGGTTCAATTATCCAGCAACCCATAAGTCTCCTGAGACCACCAGGAGTGATCCCTGAACATAAGGCAGGAGCAAACCTTGAGCACAGACGAAATACCAAATGAAAATAAATAAATACTAGGTACTGGCATCATTTTTGTTTGCTTCTGGAAGAAAACTACTTTTACAAGTGGGATGGGATGTTATCATAGTTTGAGGGATCTGAATTTTTATACCTTATTAACTCTCTAAACTCATTAAAAAAGTAAGCTGTTGTTGAACTATAAGTTGTGGTTGAACTAAACACAAAATTTTTCAGGAATTTAACAATTTGACTTGTTCTAGTAAGAAGCAGTGAACAGTGATGCTGTTGACAAAACTCAGGTCCTTGTAAGTAGGAAGATTCATTCTTGTGATGCGTGATCTAAAGTTGGAACAGATACATTTTGCACAACATTGCTTTTAAATTTTTCTTGTTGATGATGGTGGGGGTTGGAGGTGGGCACTTTCCAGTAGCTACTAGAAAACCTGCTAGACAAACTCTAAAAAGCTGTAATACTTAACATTTCTTTAAATTTTGACTAAAAGTGTCAGAGGATTTTTTCTGTTAAGATTGAAACAGAATATATTGCTATTCTATTTTTTCTGATGCTTTTAAAAAATTTGCTTAAAATGTTAACATCTTGACACAAGTCTCTTTATGTCGTTAATCTGCTGATGAATCTGCTGGATATATTTGGGCACAGTATAAAGTAAAAACACAATGAAAGTTCATGTAAGTTTCAAGATTAAGTGGCCTTAAGAGAAATTCAATTAATATATATGATTTTAATTAGTTACAGAAGTTTGAAAGCAAAATTTTTAAGGTTCACATGTAATCTCAAGAAAACTAACCAAATTGGTATCTTGGAAGTGAGGATGTTTCCAGGTACATGACTAATAGCTTCCCTTTAAAAATAATAGTTAAGTTGTTAAGAGTTTTTCCAATGTTTTCTTCTTTGTACCTTATAGATTCATATCTGATATTGATATCTTTGATCCATTTTGATTTGACTTTTGTTCACGGTTTTAGAACAAGGTCTAAGTTCATTTTTTTACATGTAGCTGCCCAGTTTTCCCAGCACCACTTTTGAAGAGGCTTTCTTTGCTACACTTAATAGTTTTTGCTCCTTTATCAAAGATTAATCAATCATATATTTGAGAGAGTATGCCAAGATATTCAGTTCTATTCCATAGTTCTACGGGTCTGTTTCTATACCATTACCATGCCGTTTTAATTATGACTGCTTTGTAGTATAGTTTGAAGTTAGGGAAAGCGATGCCTCCCATCTTCTTTTCCCAACTGTGCTTTAGTTATTCTGGCAGATTTATTATTCCATAAAAATCTCAGGAGTTTTGGGGTCAATTTCATTGAAGAATGTCATGGGTATCCTTATTGGGATTGCAATAAATCTGGATAAAGTTCTAGGGAGTATTCCCATTTTGATAACTTTAATTATCCCAATCCAATATCAGGAAATGTGCATCCATTTCCTCAGGTCCTCTTTTATTTCTTGAAGCAATGTTTTGTTTTGTATAGATTCTTTATATTTTTAGTCAAACTAATTCCTAGGTATTTGATTTTCTGTGGCACAATTGTGAACAGGATTGTTTCTTTGTCATCTTCAAAGACGAAACAACACTAACAAAGCAAATGGAAGCAAAGATAAACAAATGGGATTATATAAAACTGAATAGTTTCTGCACATCAAAATAAATGGTGACCAAGATACAAAGACAGACCACAGACTGGGAAAGAATCAATGCCCATCTGATAAGGATTAATATCAAGGATATATCAGGCACTGATAGAACTTTATAAGAATGAAACAGCCAACTCCATCAAAAATTGGGGAGAAAAATGAATAGAAACTTCCCAAAAGAAGAAATTTGAATGGCAAAAAGGTATATGAAGTACTGCTCTTCATCATTAATCATCAGGGAGATGTAAATCAAGATAAAAATGAGGTATCATGTCATGCCACAGAGACAGGCACACATCCAAAAGAGCAAGAACAACCAGTGCTAATGTGAATGTGGGGAGAAAGGTACTCTCATCTACTGTTGGTGGAAGTGTCGACTGGTCCAACCGCTTTTGGAAAACAATATGGTTATTCCTCCAGAAACTAGATAATGAGCTCCCATTTGACCCAGAAATACCACTCCTGGGAACATAACCTAGAGACACCAAAACACACAGAAGAAACACTATCTGCACTTGGGTATTCATTGCAGCACTATTCACAATAGGCAGAATCTGAAAACAACCTGAATGCCTAAGAACAGAAGACTGGCTAAAGAAATTATGGTACATCTACACAATGGAATATTATGCAATTGTCAGAAAAGATGAAGTCATGAAATTTACCTGCAAATGGATAGACATGGAGATTATTATGCTGAGTGAAATTAGTAAGATGTTAAAGGACAGATATAGAATGATTGCATACTTTAATGTGATATAAATACCTATCAGTGTTCTACTACTTGTGGGAAATGGTAACACCAGACTAGAACTGAGAGAGAGGAAGAGAAAGGAAAAGTACCTGCTAGAGAGGCAGGCTGGGGAAGCAGGGAGGGAATTTGGGGACATTGGTTGTGGGAATAGAACACTGGTGGAGGGACAGGTGCTGGAACAATGTATGACTGAAATCCAATCATGAATATCTTTGCAATTGTATATTGCACGGTGGTATAAAAATTAAAAAAATAATGAAATAATAGCTAAACCCTCATTTTGCTATATCTGCATTTTATGGTGTAAAGGTAAGCAATCTGTTCCTCCCATTAGACTTTCTATCAAAAAATACCACTTCTCTCTTCTTGTCTTTTCTGAAACAGAATACTTACCATATTCAACTTCTGTTAAACACTCTCACTAATGTGTGATAGCAAGAAAAATTATTAGCACTTCACAAATCCTATTTTTCCTGTATGGAACATGGATATTGATAAGCTCTATATTTTGAAATTGTGTGAACTACATCAAAGATTTAGCATTCTCTTATGTGAAGTAGATATTGTTAACTCTACATTCAGTTCTTTTCATGATATTTATTTGAAACTGTGATGATTGCTCCACTTATTTGAAATGATGGCGATAATACAGACTCATGTTTCTTGTTATTTGTGTGATCAATTTTCCTTAACTGCCCATTACAATGTTACTTAGTTTATGATGCAATATGAGAAGTATCCAATAATTTTGATCAAAATTTAGTGAGCAGGACATCCTGTGATTATTGAGACCTCGGTGCTAACTGCATTTTTCTCTATTAACAATTCTAAGCTGTGGGACATAAATGCTTAAACCAGCACTCTAGATTGGGGCAAAATAGTTAACAATGTGAAATGGATAGTAAGGGCATGGTGCAATGAATGAATCAGAGAAATATAGCATGACATTCAGCTGGCACTAAGGATAGATTTGAGATTGGTGCCCACTAAATCTAAAAAATAGATGCCCTGTGGAGGTATCAATGAAATGGAGATAGAAGTGTATCTCTTCATTGGATCAGTTTGGTGGAGGAGAAGTTTGATGGTCTCGAGCCATCAATAACAGGAAGAAGAGTGACCTGCAGAGTCTGGAAAGACATTACAGATAAATTCCTGGATGATCCTGGTAAAACTTCCCTGAATCACTGTTGTGATTCCAATAAGATTCCCATAGATTACTTCCTTGATTCCTAAATTAAGAACTTAACAGAAGGAAACTATTACATATCAAAAACAATTACACAAGAATCAAGTAGAGTTGTCTTTTTAAATGCTATAAAGGAACCCAAGAGAAATTACATCTGGTAAGAAGGGGCTTGCGTTGTATGCAGCTGACCTGGGTTTCAGCCCAACACCTCATACGGTCCCTTGAGCCCATCACAAGTCAAAAATAAGCACTAGCGGAGTATGGATAAAACAAGATAAATAATAAAATAATATAAAGATAACCAATTTTGCTCACCATAATATATTTAAAATTACCTTTATTATAATATATAAACAGATAATAAACTTATTTGATAATTTTTATAACTTCCCATAAAAATTTTTGAAAATCAATAATTATAAGCACACTTTTGCATCAAAATAATTTTGTTTATATTTAAGAAATTAGCAGTAATGTCAAATATTGCCACTATTATTTAGTATTATGTCAAGGTTTTCTAGAATATGCAGTCATATAATAACAAAAATTATATTTATGAAATTTATGACAATGAATACTGGAATATGACATTGCTTTATATATAAAAATTTTAACTTCCTAAAAATAAAATGATAGAAAATATATGAAAAATAAGTGTCTGCTCATTTTATAATCAAACATGGTAACTCAATATTGCTTTTATTTTAACTGTAATATCAGAAGAAAACCAAATTTCTATTCATATTAATGATTAGTACAAAATACACATAAATGATTTCAATAGTTTGGACATACAATACATGTGTATTAATACTTATTAAAAACACGTGTCAGGGAATTCTGGGCACCCTGACAAATTCTGGGAGCAGGTACTGGGATCCCATTCAGCCCCAAAGGCTCTGTCCTAGGGGTTGTGGACAGAGTAAAACACAAGAATACAGCAAAGTTTCAAGAGGTTTTACTCACACTTGTTCTGTTGTACAATCCAATAACAGTAAAATCCCGACATTAGGTCCTGGCTGGGCCCCAGACACATGTAGGTTTAGAATCCTAGGCCAAGATGGCCGCCTCCCACGTGCTAAGGCCCAACAGGGAAGAGAATGGAGAGAAGGAGAGAGGAGACAGAGGGTAAAGAAGAGGAAGGGGAGAAAAGGTGGGGAAGAAAGCAGGCTACAGCTTTTATAACTTTTCAGCCCAGACTGGCCCACTTCAATGGAAAGCAGTTAGGGTCAATACCCATCAGGTAACTTCTCCCTGGACCTCACCTAGTCCCATTTAAATATTAATATTGCTCCAGTCAAGGCTGCAGTTCTGGCCTTTGGTTCTCCACCTATGTTGATGGGGGGAAGGGGGTGGAAGGACATCTGAGATAAACAGTATCTCAGAACACAAACTAATGCATCTGTACCAATGGATATTCTACAGACAGGTATATATTTCTCCAAGCCTTCACAAGATTCTTGTCTTTACTTCATATTTCTTTTGCATATTAGCCTTTAGACTTATTAGAGTGTCATGTTTGCTTGCTTGGAGGCAAACAGAATTTCTCTCTGGTCTAATTACTTAGAGATCCAACGTGGCCAGGTAAATATACTAGTAAGATCCATGTAGTACCACAATGATTGCGGTAGCATGAGAGAAAATACTTATATCAGCTAACATAGAATACATGGTAATATATATTGCCACATAAAGTCACAGATTCAAACTGTTTTCTTGCCCCTATATCTACAAAATGGCCTGCAGGAGTTAACTCCGGGCAAGGTACAGAGGTTCTGGGCAACAATGTACTGCAGCACATATGAACTATTAAAATCGTATTGTTGAGCAGGAAGACTCACTACAATTACTATGTTACTAGATTTGAAATTAAAAAAAATAATTATATGATCTTAGTAAAATACCAATAAAACTAATTTATGGGAACAGAGAAGTAGGTGATTGAAAAGATTTACAAAACATTAACATTTATTGTTTATATAAAGTAAAAGTCTTTCTTTAAAAAGCCATTGATTCTGTGAAGACTGAAACAGTCGTTGAAGCCCTAGCCAAACAGGGAGTTCAAACCCAATACATCAAGTTCCTTCATGAGCTATATTATGGATTCACTACCAGGATCTCACCATTCTACAAGGAAGTGATCATCGATGTCAAAAGAGGGGTTCGGCAGGGTTATACCATTTCACCAAACCTCTTCAGAGCCACCCCTTGAGAACATCATGCGACAATTAGAATGGGAAGGAATGGGAATGAAGGTAGACGTCGGCAACTACACCACCTACGCTTCACTGATGACATCATTCTAATAAGACCAAACATTAGCCAAGTGGCACAAATGCTGGCTGACTTTGACCAAGAATGTGCAAAGACAGGCCTACAGCTGAATCTCAGCAATACTATGTTCGTGAAAAATAAACTAGTTCCAGAGGCCCCATTCACTCTCAATGGAACAAACATCTCTGATTGCAGCAGTTATGTGTACCTAGGTTGAGAAGTCAATATGATGAGTGACCTAAAACCTGAGCTGTGCAGAAGGAAGAGAGCGGCATGGAATGCCTTCAAAAGCATCGAGAAATAGCTAAAAAGACAAAGAACCTCCAGCTCCGGGCACATCTCTTTGACTCCACCATTCTCCCTGCATTAACATACGCCTCAGAGACCTGGGCCCTACGAAAGCAGGATGAGAATGCTATTCGGGTCTCCCAGAGAGGAACAGAAAAAGCTATGCTTGGAATATCACGCCTCACTCAAGTGAGAGAAGGAATCCGGAGTTCCGACCTCCGCCGCTGTTCCAGAGTCAGGGGCACTGTCTCATTTGCCAAGGCATCGAAAATCAGATGGGCTGGTCATGTAATGTGATTTGGAGATGACCGCTGGACTAGAGCCGTTACTGACTGGATTCCACAGGACGTCAAAAGATCATCTGGCCTCCCACCTACAAGATGGTCAGTCTTCTTCTTCGTCAAGACCCTGAATGAACTGTTTGAGGCTCTTCGTATTCCTGAAGCAAGCCGATGTCATTGGACTACACTGGCACATGATAGGGTCAAATGGAAATGTTACTGGCATCTGCTCGAGCAAACCGATGAGTAACTGGATATCAAGTGATCAAGTGATGAAGTAATAAATACCAAACAAATCACACAGAAAGGTTTTGAAAGATATTGGTGAGCAGGAACTTCTTTTTAAGATATAAGATAACTTACAGTTTCTGAATTTAACACATCATTAGCATTAAAATAAAAAAACTTTTGAAGATGCCTTTAGTTTCAATGTCGTGGAGGGTTTTTCCTATATTTTCTTCAATGTACTTTTATGGATTCAAGTCTGATATTGAGATCTTTAATCCATTTTGATCTGATTTTTGTGCATGGTGTTAGACACAGGTCCAAATTCATTTTTTTACATGTCGCTGCCCAGTTTTCCCAACACCACTTGTTGAAGAGGCTTTCCTTACTCCATTTTGGACTCTGCACCTTTATCAAAGATTAAATGATCATGTGTTTGAGGTTGGGTGTCAGGATACTCAATTCTATTCCATAGGTCCACAGGTCTGTTTTTATTCCAATACCATGCTGTTTTAATTACTACTGCCTTGTAGTACAGTTTGAAGTTGGGAAAGGTGATGCCTCCCATCTTCTTTTTCCCGAGGATTGCTTTAGCTATCCTTGGGGTTTATTGTTCCATACAAATTTCAGGAGTATTTGGTCAGTTTCTTTGAAGAATGTCATCGGTATCCTCATAGGGACTGCATTGAATCTGTACAGAGCTCTAGGGAGTATTACCATTTTGACAGTGTTGATTCTCCCCAGCCATGAACAGGGAACGTGTTTCCATTTCCTTGTGTCCTCTTTTATCTCTTGGAACAGTGTCTTGTAGTTTTCTTTGTACAGGTACTTTACATACTTGGGTAAGTTGATTCCTAGGTATTTGATTTTCTGTGGCACAATTGTGAATGGAATAGTTTCCTTAATATCCTTTTCTTCTCTTTCGTTATTTGTATATAGGAAAGCCACTGACTTTTTGGGTGTTGATTTTGTATCCTGCCACTCTACTATATGCGTCTATTGTTTTTAGGAGTTTTTTGGTAGAGAGTTTAGGGTTCTCTAGGTATAATATCATGTCATCTGCAAATAATGATAGCTTGACTTCTTCCTTGCCTATCTGGATGTCCTTGATGTCCTTTTTCTTCTCTGATTGCTATGGCAAGTACTTCCAGTACTATATTGAATAAAAGAGGTGAGAGGGGCAACCTTGTCTTGTCCCTGATCTCAAGGGGAAGGCTTTCAACTTTTCCCCATTTAGAATGATGCTTGCTGTGGGCTTTTGGTAGATGGCTTTAACTATCTTGAGGAAAGTCCCTTCAATTCCCATTTTCTGGAGCGTTTTAATCATGAACGGGTGCTGGATCTTGTCAAATGCTTTTTCTGCGCTCTATTGAAAGGATCATATGGTTTTTATTTTTTCTTTTATTGATATGATGTATTATGTTGATTGACTTGCGAATGTTGAACCATCCTTGCATTCCCGGGATGAATCCTACTTGGTCATGAGGTATAATCTTCTTGAAGAGTCTTTGGATTCTGTTTGCTAGTATTTTGTTGAAGATCTTAGCATTCGTGTTCATCAGGGAGATTGGTCTGTAGTTTTCTTTCTTTGTGTTGTCTCTCCCTGCTTTGGGTATCAGGGTGATATGTGCCTCGTAGAAGCTGTTTGGGAGTGTTTCTGTTTCTTCTATTTCCTGGAAGAGCTTGAAAAGGACTGGCAGTAGGTAGGTCCTCCTTAAAGGTTTGGTAGAGTTCACTAGGGAATCCGTCTGGACCTGGGCTTTTGTGTTTGGGCAGACTTTTAATTACTGTTTCTATTTCCTCGATGGTGATGGGTTTATTCAGGTATTGGAGGTCTTCTTGTTTCAGCCGTGGGAGGTTATAGGACTTCAGGAATTGATCCATTTCTTCTAGATTCTCATGTTTCACGGCATACAGGCTCTCAAAGTAATCTCTGATGATCTTTTGGATTTCTGTGGTTTCTGTTGTGATGTCACCCTTTTATTTCTGATTCTGTTTATTTGGGTTTTCTTTCCCTGTCCTTACAAGTCTTGCCAATGGTTTGTCAATCTTGTTTATTTTTTCAAAAAACCAGCTCTTGGTTTCATTAATCTTTTGGATTGTCTTTTTTGGTTTCCAACTCATTGATTTCCTCTCTAAGTTTTATTATTTCCTTTTTTTCTGCCTGGGTTGGGCTCCTTTTGTTGGTCTTTTTCTAATGTCTTCAGCTGTGTAGTCAGGTTATTTATGTGGGCCATTTCTTGTTTCCTGATGAATGCTTGCAGAGCTATAAACATCCCTCTTAACACGGCTTTTGCCGTGTCCCACAAGTTCTTATACTAGAAGAAAAGATAAACATATGGGATTACATGAAACTAAAAAGCTTCTGCACCTCAAAAGAAACAGTGACTAAGATACAAAAGCAGTCCACAGAATGGGAAAGAATATTCACCCAATACCCATCTGATAAGGGGTTAATATCCAGGATATATCAGGTACTGGTAGAACTTTACAAGAAGAAAACAAACAACCCCATCAAAAAGTGGGGAGAAGAAATGAACAGAAACTTCAGCAAGGAAGAAATTCGAATGGCAAAAAAACATATGAAAAAATGCTCATCATCACTAATCATCAGAGAGATGCAAATTAAAACAACAATGAGATACCACTTTACACCACAGAGCTGGCACATATTCAAAAGAGCAAGAACAACAAGTGCTGGCGTGGATGTGGGTAAAAGGGGACACTCATCCATTGTTGGTGGGAATGCCAGCTGGTACAGCCTTTCTGGAAAACAATGTGGACATTCCTCCAAAGACTAGAAATTGAACTCCCATTTGACCGAGCCATACCACTCCTGGGAATCTACTCTGGGAAACCAAAAATACGCAGCGGAAACACCATCCCTACTTTTATGTTCATAGCAGCATTATTCACAATAGCCAGAATCTGGAAGCAACCAGAGTGCCCGAAAATCGATGACTGGATAAAGAAGCTTTGGTACATCTACACAATGGAATACTATGCAGCTGTTAGGAAAAATGAAGTCATAAAATTTGCCTATAAATGGATGGACATGGAGAAGATTATGTTGAGCGAAATTAGCCAGAAGGAGAGAGACAGATACAGAATGACTGCATTTATTTGCATGGCATAAATATATATGTACATATTATGATACCAATATCCAAGGTCAAGTGAAGCATATATTGGGAGGTCTTGTCAAAGGTGGAAATTATCACAAACGTGTGGGAGTCAGAGTTTAGGTAAGACAGAAAATGGAATAGGGTGCTAATAATAATCGAGGGTACTAATGCCAACCTAGAACTGAGCATTAAATAGAGGCAAAAGGATTCATATGACAACCTTTTTAATGTATGTTCTGTAATCCATAGTCTGGAAGGGAAGGAAAAGAGAAAGAGAGAGAAAGGCAAAGAAATAAAGAACCTGTTCCATTTTCTGTCTTACCTAAACTCTGACAAGACCTCCTGATATATGTTTCACTTGACCTTGGATATTGGTATCATAATATGTACATATATATTTATGCCATGCAAATAAATGCAGTCATTCTGTATCTGTCTCTCTCCTTCTGGCTAATTTCACTCAACATAATCCTCTCCATGTCCATCCATTTATAGGCAAATTTTATAACTTCATTTTTCCTAACAGCTGCATAGTATTCCATTGTGTAGATGTACCAAAGCTTCTTTATCCAGTCATCGATTTATGGAACAGGGGGCTAACAATAGTCGAGGGTACTAATGCCAACCTAGAACTGAGCATTAAATAGAGGCAAAAGGATACAAATGACAACCTTTTAATGTATGTTCTGTAATCCATAGTCTGGAAGGGAAGGAAAAGAGAAAGAGAGAGAAAGGGAAAGAAATAAAGAACCTGCCATGGAGCAGGGCTGGGGAAGGGGGGAGGGAACCGGGGATGTTGGTGGTGGGAGATGGGCACTGGTGGAGGGACGGGTGCTGAAACACTGTATGACCAAAACCCAAACATGAACTTTTTAATTGTATATCTTTTTATTTGTATATCTCACGGTGGTATAATAAAATACTTAAAAAAAATAAAATAAAAATAAACAGTTAAAAAAAAAAAAAAAAAAAAAAAGAAATAAAGAACCTGCCATGGAGCTGGGCTGGGGAAGGGGGGAGGGAACCGGGATGTTGTTGGTGGGAGATGGGCACTGGTGGAGGGACGGGTGCTGAAACACTGTATGACCAAAACCCAAACATGAACTTTTTAATTGTATATCGTTTTTATTTGTATTTCTCACAGTGGTATAATAAAATACTTAAAAAAAAACTTAGCATAATTCTGGAAATTTTTGAATATACCATAGTATGTTTCAATGGATATTATTTTATCTTTATGCAATTTATAATACTAATAATCACAATTTTTATTATGACTATCACAGACTTTCAATATATAGCTCCTGGCATCAAGTCAACCCCCATCAATATTATTTACAAGACATCGACAAGTAAATATGTCATATAAGAAAAATTGGTCCAAAATACCAAGTGCAGTATTTACTTGAAAAACATTATAAATAAGTGAAGTAACTCATGGGAAAGACAGTTGTAGATAATAATGTGTTCATGGCAGTGTTTTTTTTTGCTATTTGAATATATATCCTTCAAGTTAATAGGCTATGAAATAATAAACTGCCTTTTATATGCTGCCTCTTTATATATATCATTAAATATGATGTAAAACTTTAAACTACATATATATCAGTAAATATGCTAAATTATTTTTTTGTTTTGTAAGAATCAATAAAACAATTTATATTTTCATGTTTTCATTTTTAGTCAAGCTTTGATAAGTATATCTGAAAAGCATATGTTAATATTTTTTGGATAAAATTACTTTTGCTAGTATCTTTAATCACTGTATTTATAAGAAAAAATCCTGAAATAAAGTTTATATTTACATAATTGACTTGCAGAACATACTAATATACTGGCCAAACCTATAATCTAAATGTTTTCCTTGTGTCACAAGATACCTCATCCCATATACACTTTTAAAATAGTAGATCTGTGTCGGGAAGCCTCCAGTGTCCTCAACGGTACTGGGAAGCGAGTTCCCTTCTACCTCCGAAGTTGGCGGGAATGGACGAAAACTCAGGAATCTGGCGTAGGTTTTAAAATGCTTTACTTATCACAGGTTCAGGCATACAAATCAACAATAGGGAAAAACCCTGTGCTTAGGATTCCCGGCTAGAACCCCAGCCACGTGTAGGCCAAAATGACAGCCACCACGTGTTAAGTCCCTATAAAGAGGAGACAAAGACAAGACTCCCAAGAAGCGTGGGAGCCCCAAGAGAGAGCCCCCAAAAAAAGAGAGCAAGAGAGGAAGCAGACTAGTTTTATCCCCTGCAACTCAGACCTCCCACTTTTATGGGAAGCCAGCATGGTCAAATACCCTCAGGTAATTTCTTCCAGCACCTCACCTAGGCTCTTTTATTTTTTTTTTAAATTTTTTTATTTTACCACCATGAGAACAACATTACAAAGATGTTCATAATTGGGTCTCAGTCATATATTGTTCCAGCACCCATCCCTTCACCAGTGTCCCATTCCCACCACCAATGTCCCCACATTCCCCTCTCCCAGCTCCAGAGCAGGCATTTCTTCCTTCGCTCCCTTTCTCTCTTTCTCTCTGCCTCTCCTTCATCTTCCCCAATCCTTATTATACCATGTGATATATAGGAATTACAAGGATGTTCATAACTGGGTCTCTACAATACAGTGTTTCAGAATCCATGCTCCACCAGTGCCAATTCCCAGCACCCAATTCCCAAACACGCCCACCCAAACCCTGCCTGCCCCCATTGCAGGCGCATTTTACTTATCTATCTCTTTGTCTATGTCCCTGTATTTCCCAATCTCTCTTCTATTATACTTTATGGTTTTTCCTATAGATACTAATAATGTATGATGTATCTATCTGATTATTTAATAGTGAGTTCTAGTGTGACATCATAATTCCTCATTCCCAAAACCTTTCCAGTTTGATGCAAATAGAATGATCGTTGAAGTGTACAAGTGAGAAAGATCCTGAAAGGAACTGGTGCTAAAATACATTGAGTCAAAGGTTAAACCAGGGCAGCAGAGCCGCCGCGCACCTACAAGCCTTGGATCTGGAGTCTCTGTCTTGTGGCGGTTGGCTGTGTTGGCTGGAGCTCAGGGCCACACCCACCAGGCCCGGAGGCTGGGGACTAAGTGGAGGCCCTCAATCCTTGCTCCAAGTCCAGCAGGGGAGACTGCCTGCATGGTGAGCATGCCCTAGGAGCTATGTAGGACAAGACCAGGCGCTGACCAGGCACTGGCCGCTGACCGAGCCTTTTACTTTTCCCCCAGGAACTCCATAGGACCTCTCACCAAGAGGCCCAGCTGCAAGCACATAGGCTCTTTTAGATGCTAATGTTCTGAGCCAAGATCTGCCTGGAAATGCCTTTATAGGGTAGAGAAGGGGCTTTCTGAGATGGCATGTCTCTGTACCGAAGACTAATACTAATGCCAGTTAAATATTTCTCCAAGCCTTCACAAGAGTCTTATCTACTCACAGTAGTTTTGTATTTTAGTTGCTTCTGAATTATTAGGGAGCCATGGTTGCTTGCTTGGAGGCACACAGCATTTCTCTCTGGTCTAATTACTTAGAGATCCAACGTGGTCAGGCAAAGATGCTGGTAAGATCTAGCTAGTCCCACGATGCTTGTGGTAGCATGACAGAATATTTATACCAGCCAGTACAGAATACATGGTCAGATAGACTGCCACATTCAGACTACCCCCCTATCTATGAAGTGACCTACCTGCAGGAGACAAACCAGGGCAGATACAGAGGCTATTAGGTGTCCTGCAACAGATCTGTTTTACATATGTCAATAAATGATCAATTATTGATTTTTTTATAAATCCTGGTATCTCTTTTAGAGATGTTTTGCATATTATTAAATTCTTAATGATCTAAAATTATTAAGTATCTTTGTTTTGTTTTGTGGTCAGGAATTGCTCCAGCTCTGTGTTCATATTACTCCTGGTGGGGCTCTAGGAGCCATATAGGATACAGTGGTCAAACCCAAGGTCAGCTGTATTCAAGACAAATGCCCTATCTGCTGCACTATTCTTTAGTATTTATAAATGTTTACAGTCTAATTTTACTATAATTTTAGAGGGGTCAAAGTGTTATACACATAATTTTGTTTTAATTACTATAATCTGGTATAGTACATTGTAATATATAGTAAATAGTATGGTGTACTATGTGGTACAATATAATATAGTTTATAGTAATCAAGGAGGGTATTCAATAGATCTAAGTGTCTTCAAAGTTTCAGGGGCATGGAACTTATTTTGAATTGTATATCTAATGAGAACAGAAGTGGACAAGGTTTCACAAATAAAGAACACAAAATATAACAGCTTCTAACCAATATCTCTACTGAACATGATGCAAAAACCTTTAACAAAATTGGAACACAATGTATTAAAATTATCATACACCATTATGAAATAAGATTTTTCTAAGGAAGCAAGGTTTGTTCAATATGCATATATCAATTAATATTGTACCAGATCAAGTTAGGGAAACCCAAAAAACAGACAAGCAATGACCCCTTAAACTTTAATACAGCAAAGTTGCAGTATATAGTGCCAATATGCAAGCAACAAGCTAAAAGAGAAAGACAGTTTTAAAATTTTACAATTTCACTGAAGTAGAACGGAGATGGAAAGAAATCAAGGAGGAAAGTAAGAAGAAGCTGACAGATAATAGGAGCAGGGGTCAGGAGCCTTAGGCACAATCGGTAGATATGATATGTATATATATGTGATGTCATATATAAACACACAGAGAGAACCAAAAAAACTGAAAGCATTCAACTCAAAGTATAAGAACCAAAAGAACCAAACTGAAGAATGTGCTTGTCAATGAGGCAGGCTGGGGTATGACAGGGAACCTAGGATCATTGATGGAGGGAGATAGACACTGGTGGTGTGATTGATGCTGGAAAATTGTACACCTGAAACTCAACTATGAAAAATTTTGTAAAGCATGGTGACTTATAAAAGATTTGTTAAGTTCCACTTATAATATCAGCAAAAATAGTTAAGTACCTAATAATAAACTTAATAATAAACACAAAAAACGTACTCATTGAAAAGTATGACTTTTCACTAGAGTATAAAAATAGACTTATATGATTATTATAGACTTATATGAGTATAAGACTTGGACTAGGGGTCTGAGTGATAGTCCAGAGGGGAGGTCATTTGCCTTGCATGCAGCCGACCTGGGTTTGGTCCCCAGCATCCCATATGGTCCCCTGAGCACATCCAGGAGTAACTCCTGAGTGTAGAGTCAGGAGTAACCCCTGAGTCGCTGGGTGTGACTCCCTTCCCCCAAAAAATACTCATACTGAGTCACTATGAAAAAAAATAGAAAGAAGTGTTGGGATTATAGGCCAAGATATCATGTACATTCCTAGTATGTGAAAGGTCCTTATGTTTGAGGACCTACTGAGAGTTGATCCCACAAGAGTATAATTAATTAAATCAATTATTTAAAGAGCCAAAGGGGATGCAACAAAATGGAAAGTTATCCTCTGATCATGTATTGGGAGATTTGTATTGTTAATTTCACTTGTCGCTTGTCACTCGTCTTCCCTTTGTTCATTGATTTGCTCGAGCGGGCACCAGTAACATCTCCATTCATTGGGAATGAGGTCCATTATTGTTACTGTTTTTGGCATACGAATTTACCACGAGTAGCTTGCCAGGCTCTGCCATGGCTCTGGGTTCATCCCAAGGGGCCCAGTCTTCTTCTAAATCAGATCATCAACCATCCAGGACACACGGGAAGAGCCCTGGGTGTAGTAGACAAGCCTGTCTCCTGTCTGCCACCTGCCGATGCAGTTGGGCACTGCAACCACATCTGCAACACCTCAAGGGCTTAATATAATTCAATGCTATATATAAATATATATGTATGTATGTATAAAATATAATCACAATCAAAATTTCAATGGCCTTAATCAAAATACAACCCTAACACTAAACCTAACTTGAATCATAACTTTAATATAAGTCGGAACTAAGTCTACCACTAAGATTAAAACTAACACTAGCATTAATCATAACTCTATTCCTATCTATAAATCCAAAGTACTAATGTACTAATCTTAGTATACCAACCTAACTAAACCAATACTAACCATGAATATAAACTGAAATATGAATTTTATAAATATTTTACTAGAATTCCAATGAAAATAAAATAGGAATAATTTTGTATCATGCAATACATTATACTTATTAGTAATAAGATGGCTTTATAGAGCACTGGGAAATTTTTACAGTTAAACTTTGCTTGATTTTTTCTTTTTTCTTTTTTTTCATTTATTTATTTATTTGGTTGTTTGTTTTAATTTTTTTTTTAATTTTTTTTATTATACCACCGTGAAACATACAATTACAAAGGTGTTCATAATTGGTTCTTGGTAATACAGTATTCCAGCACCCATCCCTCTACCAGTGCCCCATTTCCACCACCAATGTACCCCTCCTCCTCCCGTCCCCCACCCGCCTTAATAGCAGGTACCCCAGTTTCCTCTCTTTCTCTCTCTATCTCTCTCTCTGTCTCTGCATCTCTCTCCCTCTTATTTTACACATTGTGGCTAGCCCTGCAGATATTTAGAGTTTATCACTTAAGTCTCTTTGTGTATATTCAGTGGTGAGTTTTAATCTGCCGTTACCATTTCCCATATTTATTAAAACACTGGTATCTATATCCTATTAATGAATGCAGTCATTCTATATCTGTCCTTTTCCTTCTGACTAATTTCACTCAGCATGATAGACTCCATGTCCATCCATTTGCAGGTAAATTTCATAATTTCATCCTTTCTGACAGCCGCATAGTATTCCATAGTGTAGATGAACCACAGTTTCTTTAGCCAGTCCTCTGTTCTCGGGCATTTAGGTTGTTTCCAGATTCTAGCTATAGTGAATAGCGCAGAGATGAATAAAGAAGTACAGATAGTGTTTCTGCTATGTGTTTTTCGGTCTCTAGGGTACATTCCCAGGAGTGCTATTGCTGGATCAAATGGGAGCTCAATATCTAGCTTTCGGAGGAATGCCCATATTGTTTTCCAAAAGGGCTGGACCAGTCGGCACTCCCACCAGCAGTGGATGAGAGTTCCTTTTCCCCCACATCCATGCCAGCACCGGTTGTTCTTGCTGTTTTTGGATGTGTGCCAGTCTCTGTGGGGTGAGATGGTACCTCATTGTTGTTTTGATTTGCATCTCCCTGATGATTAAAGATGAAGAGCACTTTTCATATGCCTTTTGGCATATGAAAAGCATTTCTGGGGCATTTTAATAAAATTCAATGAAAATGTGACTACTTTTATAGACTTATTTACTGACGGAAACATTCTATTTGCAATGATTTTTTTAATATTTTTTTATACCACGGTGAGATTATACAATTACAAAGATGTTCATGTTTGGGTTTCGGTCATACAGTGTTCCAGCACCCATCCCTCCACCAGTGCCCATTTCCCACCACCAATGCTCCCGATTCCCTCCCCTACCCCAGCCTGCCTCTATGGCACATTCTTTATCTCTTTTCTCTCTTTTCTCTCTCTCTCTCTTTCTCTCTTCCTTCTCTTACATATTGTGAATTGCAATACATTCTGTTTGCAATGATTATCTAACCATTTCCTTTACATTTTGTATTGCATGCTCTATATGTTCTTGACCTTCATTTATACTTACTCAAAATTTTGGTCACAGCCTGTTTCCAGTCATCTACCTAAGTGACATATGCCCGCCACCTTCTGCTTGTCTGTTGCAAGTTTTTATGCGTTATTGATTTACCCTGGCATTACTGCTGTCATGAAACCTAACTCAGTCACTGCTCAACTTGGAAAATAGAGAGGTATCTTATACAATTCAGTTCTTATTCTTCATGGAGTATTGTAGGTGAATGTTTGGTTGCCTAGCAATATTGGGGAGCAGGACAGGGGTCCCCTTTGCCCCAGAGGAATGGCTGCCAGTGAATAGACAAAGACTAGCAAATCCAGTAAAATTCCAAAAAGGTTTTTACTCTCATAAATTCTGGCAATACAAACCAAGGACAGGAAAATCCCAAACTTTAAGTTCCTAGCAAGGCCTAAGGCCACATGGGTTTTGGGTTCTCAGCCAAGATGGCTGCTACCATGTGTTTTGGCCTAAAGGGGAAGAGAACAGAGAGGAAGAGAGCAGAGGCAGAGGGCAAAGAGGAAGAAAGAGAGAGGCAGAGAAGGGAACTATGTTTATATTCCTATTGACCTGACATGTTCCACAAATCCTGATCACAGTCAAGGCCATTTCTTTTGGGTTTGCTTCCCCCAGGGAGCTTACCTTGTCCCATTGAAATATTAATGTGCCCAAGATTTGCCTTGACGCTTCCCTGCAGGAATATGCAGAAATGGAGGGAAGGGCATCTGAGATGAAACATAAACCAGGTTTAATACAAAAGGTGTGTCTATACCATAGATGTTCTATAGTAAGGTATATAGTTCTCCAAGCCTTACATGATACTTGTCTTTATTTCACAGTTGATCTGGGCATTAGCCTTTAGACTTAATAGAGAGCCATGCTTGCTTGCTAACAGCATTTAGCAAATATCATTTCTCTCTGATTTACTTATAACTGCATTATGTTTAAAGATCCAGCACAGCCGGATAAAAATACTGGTAAGCTTTCTCCAGTCCAACAAAGATCATGGGAGCATGAGATAAAATATTTACACCAGCTAACATAGAATGCATGGTTATATATTCTGCCACATAGAGTCACAAATCCAAAATGCTTTCCTACCCCTATCTAGAAATTGTCTTGCAGGGTAACTCCAGGCAAGATGCAGAGGCTCTGGGCAGCCATTAACTCCAACATATAACATATAAACAATGGCTACATTTATATAAAATTCTCCTTCTGGAAAAGAAATAATTTTCAACCTTGTTGCAGATTACTAAAAAGGTCAGCATGTGATATTCTAGAAACCAATAGGGACATAATGGCTCCAACCACCCATAGGAATGCAAAGCATATAAGACTACATATTTCTGCTAGAATCTCTAGTTTATTTGTCTCTTGTGTTTTCTATGCTGTGATTTTCTTCATGAGAGAAGAATGTGTAATCATAAATCTGTGTTGGCTGCAGTGTCAAAGCAAGATTGCACTAGGGGAAGAATCCGGTCTGCTCTATTGGAGCCTACAAAGACAATAGCATCAATCTGACCCTTTTATCACCTTTCTCCAGTCCTCATGCTTTCAAAACTCACAAAACCGTAAGCAGATCCACGTATCATGTTTTTCCCAATAAAGTGGCATGTGTTTGTAGAACATCTTGTTTTCCTCTTATTCATGTTTTGACTTGGCATTTATAGCAGTTGAATTTAAAAAATAAAAGCCTCAGTCTGATTTGTCTGCAACAGACAGTCTAATTAAATGGAAGGGGAGGGACAGATGCACAGAGCTGCTGAACTACTCATAATACAAAACATGGCAGCTTCAGTTTGGGAAAATCTAGCAAGATGTTGCCAACAATTTCTGCTCACTGCACTAGTTGAAGTATGCAATTATGTTAAGTTCTCTTATTTTAATTCCAACTTTACATATATTGCTGATGCATTTGAAACAAGTTTAGAGGGCCATTATTTGGGCTGTGTTAAAAAGAATGATATAAACATGATTCATAATGCTGTAATTTTTTCTGACTCATATTTCCAACATTAAACGTGATTTTTTATAAAATAAATGTTTATGCATAGAATTTTTAATATATGATTCAAATCAACAACATTTCTTTGACACTTAAAACATGCAATCAGGAGCTCCAACTTCTGTTTGTAATACTGAAAACCCACAGCAAAGCTTTAACAATGTGAACTTTCATGAACAGAAGCACAAACTGCTTCCTCTCTGGTGGCAAATCCTCTCGGTCAAGCTGTTTTACAATCTGTACTTCCAGCTTAAATCACTCTTTCAAGTTGCTCTGGGCATTCATTTACTCATTGTGGAAGAGAATACTAATCTCACACTGTTCTATTTGTTTATTTAATCCCATCCTACTCAAAAAATTAGGTTACAGGTACCAACAATTTAGATTACCAAAAGCATAGTTATATATTTGTACAAAATATATTTCACATATAAAAATCAAGATGAAGAAATTTTTCAGAAAGTAGAAGAAGAGATGAAAAGTAGGCAACTATAGAATTAATGTAGATTTCTTAATATTGCGAGGTAATATAAAATAGAAGAAAACTAGAGAGAAAGAATAAAAAATCAAAACTAATAAAGAAAGAAATGTTCTAACACAGAGTTACCTCTGGAATTCAGCCCAATGAATGAAAATAATCTCACTAAAAAAAACCTATTTTATATGGGCACAAAGTATTAACCACACAATTTTGGTGATAATGTTATAAATGATACTTAGTATGAATTAATCTCTTTTTACATGTAGACATGCCTTGAAATTCATACAATAGTGATCCATGTCAACAACCCAAATGATTAAGAAAATTTACAGAGTAGGATAAAGAGATTACTCCTTAAAATTTCTGAAGGAAAAAATATTACTTTATATGAAAATATTGTATTTCTCTACTGAAAGCTAAAACAATGGAGAAATGTCTTGAAAACTGTGAGGAAAAATAATTTTTAAGATTCTGTAAGAAATCAAATAATTGTAGTATTAAACACAAAACATATTTTATTCCATGAAACTTGTAGACCAATACAGTCCAGAATGGGCTTCAAAAGCTGCTATTATGGCATCTAGGTCAATGAACATCAAAATTATGAGAGGCAGATAGTATTTCTATGATGATGTAAGGAGCTATCAGAAAAACTCTCAGCCCTAGGAATGAACTGGTCTAGATTGGAATAAGAAACTTCTGCACAGTATTTCTTCAATCATGAAATGACAGAATAATTATGGCAATAAAATAAAATGAGAGACTATAAGTGTTGTAAATGAAGTTGGAAAGATAGTACTGTGTATTCGGCTCTTTCCTTTCAAGTGGCTCACCCAAGTTCAGTCCTCTTTACCACTTAAAACCCCCAAACTGGGGCCGGAGCTATAGCACAGCGAGTAGGGTGTTTGCCTTGCATGTGGCCGACGTAGGTTCAATCCCCCGGCATCCCATATGGTCCCCACCCCAGCACCGCCAGGAGTAAATCCTGAGCAACCCTGAGCATCGCTGGGTGTGACCCAAAAAAAGCAAAAAAAAAAAAAAAAAAAAAACCCTCTGCCAAGAGTGATTCCTGAGCTCAGAACTAAGCCCAGAACACCTCTACCTGTGCCCCTGAACCAAAATAACCAAAATCAATTAGGGGAAAAAATTGGGGGGCAAGTGGTGTGTTTAGAATATAAGCAATGTTTAACATTGTAATTCTGACTCCAGGATCACAGTGGAGAAGGTGTCGGAGGGCCACATGCGGTACCGGACTCCATCCCGTCTGGCGGATGCCAGGTAAGGGCTTTACTGCTATTCTCTCTCCAACCTAAGCAATAAACATTAATGTGGGAACCATAAAATGAGATTATTGGATTGATGATTTTTAAAAAAGATAGTACATTTTCTTTAAAATGTGTGTTAAAATTTTATGAAAATACGTGAATTATATAAATATGCAAATTGAATATGTGAAAACTTCTGTGCAGATTATATAAAAACTATAAGATAGCATGTAGAGTGCTAGAGTCATATAGTACAATAAATAGGCTCAATATTCGGACCAGTTTGAATATGTACACATCTGTATCTCTATCGTGTGTCTACATCTTCTATATTGGACTAGTTTATTTTTTGAAGTGAATTTGCGTTTGTTGTTCAAAATTGTAAACTTGCTGGTTAGTCTACTTGTCTATTCTTAGCAGGAGGAAATTTAGACCCTTTATCCTCAGACATTAATCCTTAGGCCCTTTTTGAGAATGGACTATCAGGAATGATAATGATATAGCACTATTTAAGCTGTTTTCAAGTATTCTCATTGTTCTTTGCTATAATTAGGATTAATGGCAGTATAATGTTCTGGTTAAATCTCTGCAGTGGTTAAGAATCTGCAAGTAGATTGTCTGGATTCAAACTTTGGCTCCAGAACGTAATGAATGCTCTATGACTTTAGGCAGTTGCTTAAGGAAGCAGAACCTCAGTTCATTGATTTGTAAAGTGGGGTTAAAAGTACTACTCAAATCAAAGGATTAAATGAGACAATATATCTAATGAGTTTATTTTAGTACTTGGCATTAAATCAGCTTAGAGGAAGTGTTTACTGATTACTAAAAGTCATCTCAGCTCTAAATTTAAGGATGTATCATCTAGTAAACTTCCGGGCTTCCTCAGTAGCCTAGGACACTAAATTTCCAGTATTTCCAATTTACCATAGACTCGAACATAGAGGTTTTATGTTCACAAAGTACTATCTGTGACTTTCCTTTTTTTAATTAATATTTTATTATACCACCTTGAGACATGCAATAACAAAGATGTTTATGTTTGGGTTTTGGCCATACAGTGTTCCAGAACCCATCCCCACACAGTGCCCATTTCCCACCACCAATATCCCCTTACTCCCCCCCCCCTAGCATGCCTCTCTGACAGGTTCTTTATCTCTTCTCTCTGTCTTTATCTCTCTCTCCCTCTCTCTCCCTCTCTCTCACCCTCTCCCTCTCTCTCTCTCTCTCTTTTCCTTCTCTTACACATTGTGGATTGAAATACATACATTTAGAGGTTATCATGTGTGTCTTTTTGCCTATGTTGAATGTTCTGTTCTAGGCTGCTATTATCATTTTCGATGATTATTAGCACACTGTTCCCTTCTCTGTCTTACCTAACCATTGACTCACACATGTTTGTGGTATACCAGGTTTTGAGTTATCGCACAGGGCAAAGCACCCACACGCCTTGGGGGTCTGGCTGTGTCCAGCTGTGGAGTCCGGAATTTGAGGATGACTGTGGTTGTGTTGACAAGGTTTTCGGACCTCTGAGAGTCTGGGGAGGGGGAGTCAGACAAGAACCAGAACCTGTGCCCCTTTCAAGACGCCCCATCAACCTAGCACTATCTGTGACTTTTCTGATATTGCCAAAATAAGAATGCAAATTAGACATCAGCTTTGATTATATATCAGAATCTATGTGAAAGTAATTAAAAAATGGAACAAAGGAATAGTCCTGGGATAAGACATTTGCGTGTACATACAGCTGACCTAAGTTGAACCCAGGGAACCACATATGGTTCAGACAGGAGGCATCTTTGGGCACAAAGCTAGGAATGAGTCTTAAGTACTGCTGGGTGTGCACGCCTACACCCCCTAAAAACACTGAAATAATAAGTTAAGAGATAAGATTATGATTAAATGAGTGCAAAATAAAATTGAAATATGTTTTTTAACTTTTTATTAGATGTATTCTAGTTTTGCATCACATTCAGGAAAAAACAGAATATAAAAGAAATTGAGTATATAACAAAATTAGAATAAAATATCATGTACCAATTTAAAATAAAAAATGGAAATATGCATATAATCTATAAACCTACCTTTTAAACTTGTTGAAACAAAATAATTAAACCTTTCCTAATAATTTGAGAAGCAATTTGATTGCAACATCATCCTCTGTTCTAAATTGCAGGAAAAAAAATGTGTACCTTTTTCATTTCTGTTTATTAGTTTCCCATTTAAGACACTGAGGACAAGCAATATGGAATTTTTAAAGGGAAAGTACTAATAGATATAATAAACAGAATTGTAATTTGTATTAAATTAGGCAAAGAATGTTTTTGTATCTAGATTCAATTATAATTCTGCATGATGCAATTAATGCACTCTGACTTTTTAACTTGCATTACAACTTATTTCTTTCATTATTTAAACACTATGCTACTATGTCACTTTGAAAGACAGTTATTTGGTGAAATAATTAATAATACTGTTCTCCCTACTGGAAATCAGGCTGAAACATAAATGAAAAAGGTACTTAGACTGCCATCTAGTACACATTTTTCTGTATAACATAATTTCCAAAGTTGCTGAATTATGTCTCTAGCATTGCGACAAATAGGTGCTAATCACAATTGCCACTTAGGTATAGAAAATTGTATATAAGTATTTTGAGTCTTTATTAAAAACGTTTTTTTGAATAGTGCATAGAAGTGTTTCAATCTGTGTATCAGCTTATTATTACTTTCTTCAATTGGTCCAGATAGAGAATTGTAATCGATTTTGGATTTTCTTTGAAGGCCTCACTTGAAATACTCATACTATTATTTTTCTTCTTCATAAAGTATGCAAGGATATAGATATATATGTGCTCAACATGTTCTGTATAAGTATTATTACTAAAGGGTAACATTATTTCACTGACACATGATCAGTTCATCTGATGGCAAAACTTGAATGGAAATGTTTCAATGATTCATTCTCTGAAACTATATTTATTACTTATATTTATTAGCTAGAGTTCTTCCACTGACCACTCTATTCATCATAATAAAACTAGAACATCAACACAAGAGATGGAAGACTCAAAGAAAGCCCAGATATATTCAAATGGAGCAAAACAAAATAATACTTTTGGATCTACACTCATCACCTTTAAAAATTGGCAATAAACTTTGAACAAACAGTAAATGCTCTAAATTACCATGAGGTAAAAATAGACTAGAATCCCAGGGATTTTAATGACAAAACAAAAACTCTGGATCTTTTACATGTCCTTGGAGCATTTGCAGAATAAAAGGTAATACTTAACTTTGTTCCAGGTTAAAGACTTGTGACTAAATTACAAACAAGCAATTTAAAGCTATTAGGTTTAATTTAATCACCATTTTAATTGAACTCCCATGGCAGGCCAGAAATAGACTTTGAAAATACAAGAATTACTAAATCATGTTATAGCTCAAGTGCAAATGACCATATACTTGTTCAAGTTTCACATCTAGAAAGTATCCAAATGGTTAAATTTTGATGTAGTAAAAACATCTGCTTTTCCTATCTGTAGTGGTGATTGAGTAAAACCCACCAGTCGCACAGACATTATGTTTTTATAAAGTGAGGAAGGTCAGATATTGTCAATATCATTTTACTACATGAGCATCTGATTTTATTATTAATTGATTCCATTTCAATATTAAGTAGCCAAATGTAGATAATCTATTGTATTAGCCAAGTTTTAGAAACATTTGTTTAACTTATGGTATTATTGTATTCACTAATGGATAGTTTCATACATTTGCAATGCTCTAAATAATCAAGTCTATAATGAATCAGGAAGTGAATTTCATTTTTCCCAGTAACTTCTGATTTCACAAAAACAACTAAATAAATGTCAAAATTAAAATATAAAGAACTTATAACTTACAAATTACAAAACTATTCATTTTACTTCTTCATGTGTTCAGTTTCTTTCCAATTATGTTGCAATAGTAGCTTTGGATCTTCAAAGCAAAAATTTCTATCTGGGTGAAGAGGTTTCACTTAAAACTTAAGTCAATCATATATAATTACAATATATTTACTGGAAGAGTTCCCATTTAAAGAATGACATAAGAGTCAATGGATAATAACAGCAAGAGTATGAGCCACTGTGAGGACCTTCAGGCTCTGTCATGATTCTGGGAGCATCTCTGTCTGGATAGTAGTGCCCAATGAGAGATCACTTTTCAGAGTGAAAATCCATTGCAGCATTTGTCAAAATATGGAGACTTCCAGCAGGTAGGGCGTTTGCCTAGCACACAGCAGACCAGGGTTTGATCCCAGGCATCCCATATGGTTCCCCAATCACCGCCAGGAGTAATTCCTGAGTGCAGAGCCAGGAGTAACCCCTGAGCATCGCCGGGTGTGACCCAAAAAGCAAAAAAAAAATAAATAAAATCTGGAGACTGTGAGATCAATTGTATAGAGCCCAGAATTTTAGATCTTAAAAGAATGCATTTCAGAGACATATTATTTTGACCACCTGAGTTACTTTTATTTAAATGGGGAATCTCAACCCAGGCCCCAGGCAAGTTTTTTGTCTCTTCTTGCCTTTCACATGCATAGCTGTCTATTTAGCACAGTGGTTGAAATGGATCCATCTCAGTTACCTTCAATCATCATATCTGTTAGAATCATTACAAAGTTCATACAAATCGTGTCCAGATCAGTCAGAATATTTATATCTACACATCTTAAGAAAGTATTTCATCTGATCTTATGAATATTAATTTATAAAGAAATCCAAGATAATTTCATAGCCTATGCTTTCAAGTTATGCTAGCAAATTCCACTTTGTTCTATATCACTGGTCAACAGAAACTTTCATGCATATTCATCAAACTCATGTCACACCTCGTGACATATTTTGATTTAAGAGTCTGTAAGAAGGCCTAGCAAAGCTTTATGGCAGAGTGGTTGCCTTCCGGTGTTGATGATGCAAGCATAATCCCTGGTTGGCACTGGTCAACATGAACTGAAAGAGATCCAAGTGGCACTGCCATTTTGGATCTGTAGAACCACAACTGTGGATCTCTCAACACTCTGCAACTAAGTGTGTTCAGGTATTAGGGGTTGGTTGTAAAAAAAACCCCTAAAAAATATATATTTTGATATTTTCTTGCGATCTGTCCTCTATCCTAACTCCTATTATTAGAACATCAGCCTGTATTGAGTAAACCCCAGTCATATTACAGCATTCTAACTAAGTACTCATTTAAAGGACTTATCTCCAAACACAAGTGTTGGATTACAGTCCTAGACATATCAGGTTTAACATTAGGTTGTACTTTCTACTCCTTCAGGGAGCATAGGTTAATTGAATTAGACTCATTCCAGTGCTCCCAGAGGCATATCCAATCCTCTGTGTTTAACTTAACCTCTCCTTGTGTCTTTCTTCCCCTACCTGCTAGTCAAATTATCTCCTAATCAGACAGACGAGCAACTTTACAAAGTTAAACCTTCTGGTGACTTTGGATTTTGTATGTGTAAGTGAAATATTGCTTTTTCTCTTTCCTTTATGTCCTTTGCATATTTCTATGTTAGACAAATGTCCTTTTTTGCATAATCACAGGAAGACAATTAGTACTATGCTTTTTCTATAGTACTATGCTTTTTCTATAATAGTTTCAGAGACTATTAATATAGGAGTTAATAGTCTCTGAAATATTTACTCCTGGGAATCCATCACATTTACCTGACTTAAACAATAGTTGCCTTCAGATTGACTTAGTTCCTTCCACCCCAAAAAGGAGGGTTCCACTGCTGGACTTGGATGGGCCTGGGGCAAGCCTTGAATAAACTACCCTGGCCTCAACATGGGACAGGCTAAGATTCATAAGTGTTGGATGACAGGTTTAGCTAGTTTGAGAACTAGCTAAACCTGTCATTTTGATGCTGTTTTGCCTACTCACAGCTTAATCTACTTAAGAGAAGTTTCATTCTAATAAGTTCTCTCTTCTATGTAAACACTGCTAGAGGGTGTGGCAGTTACAGAAGTCACCTTGACTCTGAATAACTTCTGACTTATACATCTACTAAGACTTCTATGTTTTCTAGATTGAGCACAGCTCCTCTTTATACCCACTGCACCCAGCGTGGAACAGTTAGAATTTACCAGGAGACTACCACCCTGGCTACATTGAGGCTATAGGAAGATTAAAGGAAGGATCATTCTAGTTTGCTCTCAAGCAGGCGAGTGTGACCCTTTCAGTATACGGAGAACAAGATACTCAAAATCATCCTGGTGCAGATAATAAATAAGAAGGACCTTGTGGGTACCATCTAGATTACATGAAGCTCATGAAATGAAGATGTATTACTTTATATCAGCTCTCTCTCTCTTTCTCTTTCTCTTTCTCTCTCTCTCTCTCTCTCTCTCTCTCTCTCTCTCTCAGTGTTTTACATAAGAGATAATCTCAGAAGAAGAGATTAGTCCTTGGGGTAACCTTTGTTTATACCTATAATAGGGTGTGGCACTGACCTTCTACACTGTGTTTAGGGTTCTTTGTTGACAGGACCCTCCCTGTCACAGCTAAGGTTACTTTTTTGGTGTATATAAGGGGACTGACTTGAGACCCCTTCGCCTTTTTTCCCCTTCTTTTGGGTAGGACTCCTCTCGGGTGAGATCCTCTCACTTTGGTGGGAGACTTAGGCTCTTTTGTATGGTCTAAGTTTGGACCAGAGCTAGAGTTCTTTCATTATTCTACAGATTGCTGTGGAAGAGCTTTTGTACTATGAAAAGCCTTTTTAGAACTGCACTGGACTAGTGAGATTTCATCTGTTCTCCCTGCGTTCTCGGAGGTAGAAGAGAACTTCTGTCCTGACACTGTCGGGGACCCCAGGGCATCCCTGACACATAAGAAGTGTACTAAGGTAAGAGCAAGGTCTTGAATTTGTCATGGAACAAATTCTGACATAACCATAAAGAAGTGTGAGTAAGTACCATGTTGGGTTAAGGAAACACTAATATGGCCTGATGACCATATTCTGGGATATATAGAGAGATGTATCCAGGAAAATACACCCTTTAACTTAAGTCCAGAGAGACTATTATAAGCTTATTCCAAAATATAAATTAAAGCTTATATGTCTTACTGTGTTTTGTACAAAATGACTATAAATATTATTAAGAAGTAAATGTAATGTAATTGCTTGTATGGATTACCAGTAAAGGAAAGGAGAAACCAATATACCCTTGGATGGAATCCTGCCCTTGGGAGGATCTCCTAAAGAAATCTAAAGTGCTAAAGCCACTGGATGGAATTCTGCCCTTAGGAGGATACTCGAGACTATTTTCCCCTAAAGGAAGGAATTTTGTATCTGTTCATTGTTTAACACTTCTCTGTAACTCCCTAACTCCAACTCCTAGGGGACTTCACTTGAATTATACAGTCACTGATTGCCAACCATAGATACACCATGCGTATCTACCTTTGTACATAATTTAGTCACTAACAAAATACAAGTGGAAAGCCTATAGTTCCACTCCTTCCTCCATGGGGGAGGGGATGGGACATAGGCCCCAAAAGCACTAGGGAATGCTGCAAACACCATCGTCCATTAGAGAACCCCACTGAACCTCAATATACAAGCAGATTCTAAATGGCTAAGACTTCAACATATGGATATTAGGAAGACACAATAAAGCCTACATGTGCTGAGCTTATTCTATTGATTTATGCATTTAATATAAATGTCTCCAAAATATCAATGCCTCCTGCCTTCTCATAGCTATTATAGTTTTTCTGAATTTTTTGCATTATTATATAAATCTTGCATTTCTTGAACTTATTTCTCACTAAAAATTATGTGGAAAAAATTTTGAGAATAAAACTAAAATTGGTTTATTTCATATTAATAACTTTGCTGCCATATTCTTTATTTTTGTAAAATAATGATTTTTATGGTCTGGAGAGATAATACTGGTATGGCACTTGCTTTGCATGCAGTCAACCCATATGATTGCCAAAAGCACAGCTAAAAGTGATCCCTGATTGGAAAGCCAAGAGTAATCCCTGAAAATTGTTGGGCATATCTGAAAAAAATATGAACAAATAAATAAATATATTTTTATAAAAATGTCCTAATAAGCTCTTGATGTACACTTGGCGCTCATCTGCATATTATAACTCTAGTACACATCATAAAGTAATTCATCGGAAACTAGAATTTGATAAAGAATATAATGTAACACATACAGGTGTGAATGTTAGGATATACAACCCGAAACACACATACATACTCCGACACCATTGCAATTTAACAATAGCATAATACATATATCCAAAAATTAATTCAATGCAGAAACAGAACTTAGGAATCTATTTTGTAAATCAGTCACCATGTGTATCTGGACTCTGCAGCTTGTCAGAGCTCCACCCAAGAGAAAAGCCAGTCTCTCCCCTTGCAGATCCAGCATCAGTAAATGCATGAGATGAGAGCCTACTACTGAGATTATACCACCTGCATGGCAGAGCCTGGCAAGCTACCTGAGTTGTATTTGATATTCCAAAACCAATAACAATTATAGACCTCATTCCCATAGCCTGAAGGAGTGGTCTGAGGCTCTGGTGCTCCTGAAGCAAGCAGATGCCCTTGGGCTACACTGTTGGATGACAAATTTAGCTAATTTGGGAGTTTTGGTGTTTTGCCCACTTAATATATTTAAGCCAAGGTTCATTCTAATGAGACCTCTCTTCTATGTAAACACTGCTAGAGGGTGTGGCAGTTATAGAAGTCACCTTGACTGAATAACTTCTGACTTAAACATCTACTTCTATGTTTTCTAGATTGGGCACAGCTCCTCTTTATACCCACTGCACCCAGCATGGGACAGTTAGAATTTACCAGGAAGCTGCCACCCTGGCTACGTTGAGACTATAGGAAGATTATAGGAAGGATCATACTAGTTTGCTCTAAGCAGGCGAGTGTGACCCTTTCAGTACATGGAGAACAAGATACTCAGAATCACCCTGGTGCAGATAATAAATAAGAAGGACCTTGTGGGTACCATCTAGATTACATGAAGCTCATGAAATGAAGATGTATTACTTTATACAGCTCACTCTCTCTCTCCAGTGTTTTACATAAGAGATAATCTAGGGGTTATTCTTTGTTTATACCTGCAATAGGGTGTGGCACCACCCTTCTACACTCCCTTTAGAGTTCTTTGTTGACATGACCCTCCCGGTTGGATTACTTTGGTGTATATAAGGGGATCGGCTTTTGGCTCTGCGGCTTTTGGCTTCTCAGCTTTCGGCTTTTGGCTCCTCAGCTTTCAGCTTTTGATTTTTTGCTCCTTGGCTTTTTGCTCCTTGGCTTTTTGCTCTTTGGCCTTTTGCTCCTTCTTTTGGGTAGGACTCCTCTCGGTGAGATCCTTTCTCTTTGGTGGGAGATTCAGGCTCTTTTGTATGGTCTAAGTTCTGAACAGAGGTAGAGTTCATTCATTATATTGGAGTGCTGTGGAAGAGCTTTTGTACTATTAAAAGCCTTTTTTAGAACTGTGCCGGACTTGTGAGTTTTTATCTGTTCCCCTGGCATCCTCGGAGGTAGAAGAGAACTTCCGTCCTGACACTGTCAAGGATCCCGCAGCATCCCTGACACTACACTAGCACACAACAGGAGGTATGGAGATGTTACTGGTGTCTGCTCAAGCAAATCGATGAACAATGGGAAGCCAAGTGATACAAGTGATACAAGTGATACAAGTGATGCGTATCTACCTTTGTACATAATTTAATCACCAAAAAAAAAAAACACATAATGCAGCCAAGTAAGTTCAATGCTCTTCTAAAAAATACCTTTAAAAATTTACCTAACATCTATATTTTTAAAAATAATTTACCTTTAAATTTTTTTAAAAGTAAATTATGTATCGCACCCACATGGCAGAGCCTGGCAAACTACCTGTGTCATATTTGCTATGCCAAATACGAGTAACAATTACAAACCTCATTCCCATGACCTGAAGGAATGGTTTGAGGCTCTTTATGTTCCTGAAGTGAGCAGATGCCCTTGGGCTACACTAGCATGTGACAGGATGTATGGAAATGTTACTGGTGCCTGCTTGAGCAAATTGATGATCAATGGGAAGACAAGTGATACAAGTGAAATGACATCTATACAGTACTGTATTATATATGTGAGATATTGAATGTACAGGGTATGACTTTTCTCAAAGTATTCACATTGATAACTCGCTGATCTGAACGACACTGTGGTCCTTTCACAGAATAATAATAAAATTCAAATTTTTAAGTTGTATAAATTGCAGTCATTATGACATGTTTCTTTCTATAAAACATACACCTATGCAGCTATTTTTCTTTTATTTGCAAAATTATACTCTTATTGAACAATGAAGCAAATCCTACTCTATCAAGGATGTAACATGTGTTGTCAAGTTATGCTCTCTGAAAAGTTTAATATGGTTTTCATGCAAGACATACATTAATGCTACATTAGTATTTCTAAATGATTTCCCTTTCAAACTGTGCTGATAAGTTTTCATATATGACCACTAAAGACATTTGTACATCATTTTCTCAAATGTAAACCAATTTTAATCTAGCAGGCAATTATTCTGAGTGAATGAAAGTTAAGTACGTGATTTTTTACCTAATTTACTCTGGTTAATATTAATTCCTAGCAAGTAATTGCTTTAGCAATTGTTAATAAAGGCATTAATGCTTCTTTAGCGTACACATTGGCACAGTGATATCAAACTTTAATCATCATCCTCTGAAAGGAGAGCTAAGACATCAATGAAGCATTCTGTTCCATTCCTGCAAACTACATCTTAATTTTTCAAAAGATTCCTAGAAAAAAGGCTGACGGTAATATTGAAGCTATTCATGGTGGCAAATTTAAAGAAATGATATAAGAAGCACTTCAAAAAATGCTTGATCAGTGTTTCATGTCTATTACTTCCTTCCATACAAGGTCTATAATTCACCTTTTAAAGAAACCCCTTATTCTATATCCAACCATAAGTAAGGTGACCTTACAATTTATGGTTTAGCTAGAATAATGTTTAGAGTGTAATGGGGCTATAAATAATAGGGTTAAGACAATAGGCCTAAACTTGACTATTTCTGCTAAACTATAGGGGAAAGCCACCCTATTCATGAATTCAGCAATATCCTCTCAAGATTTGAACAGTATTTACTGCCAGTCTTGCTTATTTACTAGTCAACACATGCCACAAAAGGCTATTTATATTTTATATGAGTACTTTGTGTCTTTAATTTGGTTATAGATATTTCGAGGGCAGAGCAGATAACTTTCACTTATTTTTTCTCTATACTCTAATGAAATATAATAAATATAATAAATACATTACCAGATATATTTAAGGCAGTGCTTGAACAAATTTAATAATTAACACAATAATTACAAGTAGGTTTTCTAGGTAGAAACAATGCATTTATTATTTATAAATTGCTTTTATATAATTATTCATATTTATTTATTGATTATTACTCATATTGAGAGATTCATACAAAGTATTGTCCTATGCAAAAGAGTCTAAAAGGCTTAAGACCAATAGTCAGCAAGCAATAAATTAGAAGAGGTTAGGTCTAATTTCAGTTTATGTTCAAAGATTTGAGAACATGAAGAGCTAGTCCGAATGACAGCAGACTGAGGTCAAGCAGAGTAGAATTTTCAATTTGCGTTCAAAGGTAGGAACAGAGTGACTTCTTAGTATGTTAGTCCTGAATTTCTTCCACCTTTCTGTAGAGTGTGCCTCTTTGTTCAGTTTCAGATTTATTTGATTCTGGCTTTATGCTGATTATATAGACCACCTAAATAGGGACAGGAACTCCACTTTAGTAATTCTACTCATTCAAATGTAAATTTCACCCAGCAACTTATTTACAGATGCAACCAGAGTAATGCTTGGCTAAATATCTAGCCATTCTTTGACTTAGTCAAGTTGACAAAACAATTAACCATCACAGAATACTTTGTATGATAATTACAAAGTCATTGAGTTGACTAAACATTATCTTTAGTTATCTGACTTGATTGTGTGTATGTATTATTTCTCACTTATTTGTATTAAAACTTTGTAAGATTTTTCATGGGCCAGAGCTATATATGTAGGACTCTTGCCCTGCATGTGGCTGACCCAAGTTCGATTTAAAATCTCTGGTATTGTTTATGGTCTCCTAAGCACTCTAGGAGTAATTCCAAAATGTAAAGCTAGGGGGTAACCACTGAGCACAAGTGGGTGTGACCTCCAAACAAATAAAGTAGTTGCTAAAGTTTTCCAGTAGCCTCTCCAAAGTACCTAGATTTATAATTATCCTGCCCCTTGAGGTGCTGCAGGGGTGGCTGTGGTGCCTAGCTGCATTGGCAGGTGGCAGAGTCACCTTAGGAGACAGGCTTGTCTACACCCAGGGCTCTGCCCCGTGGGTCCTGGATGGTTGATGGTCTGACATAGAAAAAGACTGGGTCTCCTGGGATGAACCCAGAGCCATGGCAGAGCCTGGCAAGCTACCCATGGTGTATTCAATATGCCAAATCTGGTAACAATAATGAACCTCATTCCCAATGAATGGAGGAGTCATTACTGCTGCCCGCTCAAGCAAATTGATGAACAGCGGGAAGACAAGTGATACAAGTGATTAATGATAATGTAACAGGTATGAATATACAAAAGTGAAGTGGATATAGCTTTGATCTTGTGGTCTTTATTGATAACTGAAGGTCTTACTTGGAAGTAAAAAATTGTACACAGGAAATATGATTTAGGCAAGTCAATAAACTTGACTGTTTATTGACTTGGTCTGTGAATAGATGTGCAATAGAAATGAAAACACATAATGCAAAAAAACTGCAAATAGAAAACAAAAGAGTGCAAAATGTGAGAAAACTGGCATTCTGATTTCTGTATTTGAGTAATTTCAGAGACTACATTTATTTGAACTCACCTCTATAGTAATAACTCTGTGGTCTCCAACCTACAGAGCTTCATAGACTATTGCCATTTTACTACTAGGATTAAATAAGGTATGAAATAGGTTAATACTCTATTCAATAGATTATTGTTATTTTAATTAGCTATGATATGGACATCAACTTTATTCTTTAGCAATTACCAAACTTTTTTGAATTGTTTTTTTTTTTTGCTTTTTGGGTCACCGGCGATCTCAGGGGTTTCCTGGCTCTGCGCTCGGGATTCCGTTGCTCAGGGACATAGGTATGCGGGATTGACCGGCGGCATGGACCGCCCAGGCAACTGGCATTGCTCAGCCTGATTGTTTTTGACTGTATCACAATATCACTGTCTCCCCATAGTTCATCGATTTGCTCGAGCGGCACCAGTAACATCTCCATACGTCCTGTTGCAAGCAAGTGTAGCCCAAAGGCATCTGCTTGCTCCAGGGATAGGAAGAGCCTCAAACCATGCTTCAGGTCATGGAATTGAGGTCCATAATTGTTACTAGTTTTATGGCAAAATGAATAAAACACGGGTAGCTTGCCAGGCTCTGCCATGTATGTGGTTTACTATCAGTAGAAGACTCTCATCTCGAGCATTCACTGATGAAACTTAGAGGGGAAAGATCAGGTTTTCTCTTGGATGAGCTCTGAGGAACTATGGAGTCTGAATGTTGAGAATGACTGACCACATGATGTGTGGGTTGCTCTGGCTTCTTGCTAGGCTTACTGGGATGATGAATATCAGTTAGAACCTGTCTAGAACTGTATACAGTGTATAAAGGTGAAAGATCCGGGAAGGACCTTATCCTAAAATCAGTATTATCTAAGAATGTCACGCAGCCATTGCTCCAAGGGTTCGCTCACATGTGTTGGAGAAAGGACCATCAGGCCAAACTCGGAGAGGAGATTTGGGCACCACCCTTTCCTCCACCTCCATTCCAGCTTCTCCAAGCAGAGAGACACACCCACACCAGACCAACAGCTCCATTGTCTTTGACTGTCTGTAGAAAATATTCAAATAAAAGTGAAAAATAAATGTACAAAAACAGTAACAATAATGGACAATAAAACCCATAAAAATAGTTAAGTTTAGTACATTACTAATAGAAAGCATTATTGTTGCAATTTGTCTTTATAGTCATTTCCCTAAAGTACAAAAAGCTCTGTAAAATAACAAAATATGTCAATACTCTGAAAAATGACCTGACAGCACTTTGAGTTCCCCTTGGACTAAGATTATCATCTGGCCAGATGTTCATGAATAAATATGCTTTCAGAGTTAGTGAATTTTAGCCCTTAGAAATTATTTAATTAAATTCAATGTGTGCCAGGGACTGCTGGGGTACCCAACAATACCAGGGAAAGAGTGCCCTTCTACCTCCGAATCCAGTGGGGAATGGATAAAAACTCAGGAATCGAAGCAGTTTAAAAATACTTTACTATCACAGACTCTGATATACAATCCAAGAACAGGAAAAACCTTGGACCCTGGGTTCCCAGCTGGGCCCCTGCCACATGTAGGCCGAGATGGCTGCCACCACATATTGTAACCCAACAAAGAACAGAGAGGACAGAGAGAAGCAAAAGCCAAGGGAAGCCAAAATGGCAAAAAAAAAAAAAAAGGCCCCCTTTTTTCCTAGCTTCTTTCATAGACAAAAGCCTGCCAAAATTTTCCAGTTCAGCCCAATGGGATGGGCCAGCTGGAGATGAAGCCAGGTAAATGACCCTTTTGAAATGTAGATCTTTAGGGGCCTTTGCTCAAACCAGAGCTGATTCCCAGAGGCAAAATCTCCCTAGCAGAGTGAGGAGGGGCTGCATCTCTGAATCAGAAAGCAGTTCAGAATGTAATTTGTAGGGAATGGCATTAATACCTTTATCATGAATATATAGCTAGCAGATCCCAGATTCTGGATCCCACTTAGACTCAAAATCCATCAGAATAATACACTTTGGCATTACCTTTAGCATCAGAGACAGGTTAGTTTGCCCGGAGGTGCACTGGCATGTCTCTGAACTAGGAGAATTGATTACATTATGGTTGATCCAACATAGCCAAGTACTCTTGGAATGTCTACATGCATGTCCCATGCAGGGACCCATGGGAACAGAATGTTGACCTGGGCAAGCGAGATTCATGATAAAAATATTTATGCCATATACAATTATGAAATCAGTCCAATTCTGCCAGAACTCCCACTGTGTCTGCTCCAAAGATTCCTAAATGCAGGGACCAGCTCTCCACATAAGCTAAGAGTAGCTGGAGGATAAGGCTCAGTAGGGCATGTCACCCAACAAATGTAAAAAGATAACGGTGTGTCAGGATATTTCTTAACTATCAACTATCCAGCAATGGAGATTTCATTTAGTTGCCCCAACATCAAGGCCTTTGTTTCTTCATTTGCACAGTGCAGAATTATAGTATTTTCCACTATGTACCAATACCCATGATTTCTCTAGTAGCAGTGGAGGTAGGCCAAAGATCAATATTGGACTAGACTGGAACAATTATCCTTGCTGTAATGCATAAAGATAAATACAGTTTATCTTTTGTCTTCCCTATTCCCACAAAGTGGAACCCTTTTTTCGATTTGTAGATAATCTAGAGTGTGCCTCAGGAATCAACCAACACTTTGTACTGTTGATTCTTGTTTCACTAGTAAGCAGTTCATTTTTTTCTTCCCTATTCTTTCCTTATAAAAATCTCATCTTTTTGCTGTTTAGACAAAACAGTTTCTTTGAAGATATAAATTCTCCATCTTCCAACATGCCAGCATGTTGTCAATAAGTTCTTCCTCAACCAATAAACTAGTACAATCCTTAACCATGTTGTTAGTTTGACTCACTCTGAAGCTGTAGAATTGGATCTTCATGATTACAGCAACCTAGAATTAATCTATATTAAAAATAGAGGACTTTGTGACAGCAAGACAAAGAGAGTACCGCAGGCAGGCAAGACTAGGTTTTTCCAGTGGCTCATAGGGAAGGGAGTTGGGGAAGGGTCTTATCCTGGGTACACATTTGATCCCCCAAACACCATCTGCAGTAAGTCTTGACCACAAAGCCAGAAGGAAGGCTTGAATATGCCAGGCACAGCCCAAATACCAAAACCAAAATAAAGCAAGAACAAACTACAACAAACTAATTTTTGTTTAAAAAAATATACAAAAAAGGGTTTTGGTCTCTTGGTTGGTGATTAATGATTTATAATGTTAAAAAACAAAATGTTGCTTTTTTTCCCTGAACCAACAACTACAAACCTCTCTGTTTATTATAAAATCTTTGTGGAATTCCCTCTCATAGCACAGAGAACTTTCATTAGATTTCATAATTAGGATAAATAAATTGCATATTTTAAATCTAGATAAAATGAGCATGAAAAAGTTGAGTTTCTGTTTATATAAATTTCTATCTATTTTTAATTAGGAAATCCTTCTGGTTTAATAAACAAAATAAATTTTTATTTCTGAATCTAAAACGGGTTCAAAACCTTCCACTTATAGTTTCCATTTTCCTATTTCAAAAATAAACAACATCAGCTTTGCATGTCTGTAGAAAGTTCTTACTGATAGAGATCCATTATTTGGAATGCAAACTCTCCACAGTAGTATTAATATAAGTAAGGTAAAAATCAAGCTGATACGACTTTGGCATTGGAAATATTTTCTAGACATAGACTTTTAATATATTCCTATTATGCTTGGCTGTCAAACACAATTCTTCAAAAATAGAAGGGGGAGAAATGGACTCCTGGAGAAGTGGTTGTTTTCATCTTCATTCCCTTCACACATTCAACAACTTTCCCTTCTAACTCACCCTTGATAAAGAAATGGAGTTTTCTGATATATCTTCATCCAAGTGATAAATTTAGCTTCTAGACTTTGTTCTTTTTCTTCAAAGTACTTGTAAACATTAAGGAATTAATCCACACACACATTTGGAAAGTAGAAATATAGTATTATCACCATGACAAAAGTGAACAGTTCCTGAAATTGGGGTTGCACCATCACATCTCATTATCCTAGTGAAAGAAGGCAACAACCCAACCCCTCCCCAACCAGGGCAGTCCTACTCATGGAAAGTTACCAATTTAGAGCCTAAGTGACCTTTTCATCCTGAAGTAACCTTTTCATCCTGCTATCTACAAAAGGCCCAGAACAAATTCCTGTTAGAGGTTGGGAGACACCGCCCAGAAACTGCTATCTGGCCTGAATTGCCTGAATTGCATTCCTGCACATACACATAGCCTTTGCTGACCTACAATCCCGCATGTGCCTAGCAGCACCAAATATAGAAAAAAAGTATTGAGTGTGACCCAATTGGTAGTAATGGTAACTTGTTACAAAGTGATTGACTGCCTGCGTGTAGACCTTGATGTAATTTTTTTTTGGCTTTCTTTTTGGGTCATACCCAGCGATGCTCAGGGGTCACTCCTGGTTCTGAACTCAGGAGTCACTCCTGACAGTGCTCGGGGACCATATGGGATGCCGAGGATCAAACCCAGGCCGGCATGGGCCAGCCACGTGCAAGGCAAACGCCCTACCCGCTGGACTATCGCTCTGGCCCCAATATTTTAAATTGATTGGATGGTTAGGCGCGGGCTTCTCTGTAGAGGCGGGAATTATCTCTTAAAAGGTCCCCCATGGAAGGGTTTGGGGCTCTTAGGCGCTGACTGCTTGTGGTCATGCTGTGAGCCCGGTATACTCGAATAAAACCCTTGCTTTTGCATAGGACCAGTCTCTCAGAGTTTTCCATGATAGGTGCGGCGTTCCAAGGCTCCCAGTCAGTCACCCCATCAGGTGGCCAACCCTTTCACTAGAAGTTGGAATTCCTTGCTGTTTTCTAGTTTCACTTAGAACCATCATATACCACCTTTTCTGACTCAGTAATACCGTTGCCCATTTTCTATGTGATTTCATTGTATGAACAGCATGTTGAAGATACAATTTGTATATTTTTGCTCATAAATGAGGGCATAATGGAAAGCAACACTGGTACCCAGTAATGTTGCTATGGGTACTTGGACAATTGGGAAGCAAGGGAGGTAGCCATAAGAAAATGATTCTTAGACCTCTTTCCTCCACCCATCCTGGAAAATGCCTAGTGTGGGTCAAGATTGGTAAAATCATGCCTACATGGCACTAATGTGCATGGTTCACCAGCCCCAGAAGGCAGCTGCCAAGTCATACCCAAGTTCCCTTGTTCTCAGGAAGCTGTTGGTTTCAGGAGAGAATGAAGAATTTCTCTTTGCAGGAAAGGTATAGCCTGTCCTCACCTTGGCAGAAGCATTCCAGGACTATTGCTTTTCTCTCATACAAAAACATAATGTAGTAAAGAAACAACAAATAATCAAAGGCAACAGAAACTGAGAACTGGCCTTCAAAGCAAGATATCAATGTAGGTGGATGGAGGGATATGTGGGGTCCACACTGGGACCTGATGGCGGGAAGCTAACACTATGGGACTATGGAGGAGGGGGGTGGCGTTGTGATGCTTTTTGCATGAAATCCTGCTGTTATCAATTTTGTAAAGGTGCTGAATATTAAACAAAAAAAGATTTGAGGAGGAGATAAAAGTAGTAAAGCCAAATAGTTTCATTCAAAAGAAATTTACTTAGAGAAATGTGAAGAAAAGAAATTGAGGGTAATTTTTGTTCAAAACAGAAAATGGGTTGCTTCAAAGCGGAAAAGGCAGTGAATGGCTTTTGGGAGGATATATAATTCTCCTGGCCTGGAATCCTTTGCATACATCAAGTTAATCTGTGTGTTTCTTTTGGGAGTTTGTCTCTTGATGGTTCTTTCATACTTTTAGCAGGACCTTAAGAGTCTCCTGTAGCTTCATCCTTTTCTGAGGGAAAGTCTAGCCTTATCTGAGTAATGCCTCAATTTCACCAACTCTGAGCTCAGGATTTGCATCTCAAAGGAATGTGCCTTTGGGCCACTTCAGGGCTAGGCAGTTTCTTCTTAAATTCTATTATGTCCCCAAAGCACATTACCAGCCCCTCCTATCTGGCTGCTAAGATGCTATGAAACAGGTCATTTATTTCTGCCTCTTATGACATAAACCAAAGATTTTTACCTTTAAGTAGAAAATGAAATGCTCTTTCTCTCAAGGAAGGAAATGACATTAACACATTAGTGTTTCAAAAACTCTTGTTTTTAAAATCACATGTCATATGTTTGCCATAGTAGATAGAATGGGGTTTTGGTAAGAGCAATAAATGCGCCTGAAAGAAATATTTGATCAAATTTAAAACTGAAATAAGAATCTTCATTAACATTGGTTGAACACTGAGTCCTGTATGTAGGAAATAATTAATCATAGTCTAAATCACATGTCATATGTTTGCCATAGTAGATAGAATGGGGTTTTGGTAAGAGCAATAAATGTGCCCAAAAGAAATATTTGATCAAATTTTAAACTGAAATAAGAATCTTCTTTAACATTGGTTGAACACTGAGTCCTGTATGTAGGAAAGAATTAATCATAGTCTAAATCTCATGGGTTCCGGCAATAATCTTATACATATTCACTTGTAAGTAGTTGATGACGTACTTGCTAATAAAAGTCCCTAAATGCGTTTCAGGCCTCTCTGCAGTTCCCACCCTCAGGATCTCACATTGTGTATGTGCTGTATCTGCCAGGTTGAGGAACTCTACAAGACAAAGCCATGCCCTGACACTTATCACAGAAATTAGCAGATTTTTGCCCTCATCATGTCCAATTGTTAAACAGTCTTTGGTGAGCTGAACTCATGCTGCTGGTCTGCTAATTGGCCAGTTATATTCATTTGGTGTTGTTGAGTCTCTAAACAAATTAAGGTTAATTGGAAATGGGGATGGATCAGCAACCTTGATACTCGATCTGTTTAGCAGTTCTCTTCAACTCATTAGTTTTCTTTAGTTTCTTGTACAACCAAAGTGTGGCATATACTGTTTATCTACCTCTATTATTATGAGATATTTCAAAAAAGAATTGTTTAGGGTACAAATGATAAATAAAAACCAGGATGTCAGAAACTACACCTCCAAGGCAAACATATGAATGTGATTAGTATGGTGGAGCTTTCAAACAAGGTTCTGTCTAGTCCTTTAATACTTTTTCTTTTCTTTTTTTTTTTAATTTGGAATTGATGTAGTCAGGCAGACAGGGGGTCCCCACATGGCAATGAATTGTTGCCCTAAGGCTGTCCAAAGTCACCTTTTGGAACTGTTGCAGGTGGACCCCACTGGTGATTTATGTGAGCCTGGAAGGGGAGAGAGATGGTCGCTTTCTTCCCAGCTGCCTCTGCCACCCGGGACCCACTGGGCAGGCTAAGGACTGATAAAGTCTGTGATGAGCCCCTGCAAGGTGTGGGCCTGAGCCCCACCAGCCCCACAAGGTGGCCATCAAGCCACACCTGACATCCGCTTGATCTCTAGGCACGGGAGTTGATCCCCCACCACCTGAGGTTTCTCAGGGAGCCACGGACTCAAGATGGAGCGAGGAATTGCCCTTTGCAGGAAAGGAAAGTCAGTCCTAGGCCTTACCCAGGGCTGCCTTAAGGTTTTTGTCTTCCTCGCAGAAAAAAGAATTTTCAGGAGTCGAAGTAAAATAGATTTTATTAAGGAGGTTTAGGGAGAGGGGGAGGGAGAGAAAGAGAGAGAGAGTAATGTGCTCAAGGGAGAACGCGGGCTACTCTAAAGACAGAAAGCGAGTAAGAAAGTGTACACATCTTAAGAGGGGAGATCGGGCAACACGTTGCTTAGGCACCACATGTGCTTGGCCACATGGGCTCAGGCAGCATGTGTGTCCATGCAGAATGTGGCGCAGGCAACATGTGTGCCCAGGCAGCATGTGCATGCTGTCCTTTGGTCAGGATGGCTTTTATAGATTTCTCCCCAAGTTACTCCCATATGGGGCTTCAACCTCAGTTACTAGGGCTATTGCCAAGGGAGTAGACTTTGGGAGTGGTCTTCTTTGACTGGAATGATTTGGAGTCCTCTTTGATCTGGATTTTGGGCTGGGAGGCTGATTCACTTCCTTCAGGAGATTTAATCAGCTAAAGCCATTCACACATTTCCTCTGGCTTTCCCTTCCCCAGGATGTGTTGTTGATTGTGGTCTTGTCAAGTTTGGTTTCGGGTTTTCAATCAGGTGTGGCTCTGGAAGGGAACAGCACCAGGCCCAGACAAAGTCAGACCCGAACACCTGAAGAATCTGCCGTCGGTACTCATCAATACACTAGCTCGTCTCTTCACACGCTACCTGTCCGAATGCAAGGTGCCCTCCCAATGGAAAACCAGCAGGACAGTTCTACTGTTCAAGAAGGGAGACATTCACGACATCAGCAATTATCACCCCATCTGCCTGTTGTCCGTCATCTACAAGCTATTTACACTAGTCATCCTGAACAGGATTAGCAGAACACTAGATGAAGGACAACCATGCGAGCAAGCAGGTTTCCGGAAAGGATTCAGCACAATCGACCATATCCACACAGTAACCAAGCTCATTGAGGTTTGTAGGGAGTACAAGATGCCACTCTGTCTCACGTTCATTGATTTACAGAAAGCCTTTGATTCTGTGGAGACTGAAGCAGTCATCAAATCCCTAGCCAAACAGGGCGTTCAAACCCAATACATCAAGATCCTTCGTGAGCTGTAGTACGGATTCACCACCAGGATCTCACCATTCTACAAAGAACTGATCATTGATGTCAAAAGAGGGGTTCGACAGGGTGATACCATTTCACCAAAACTCTTCAGCGCCACCCTCGAGAACATCATGCGACAATTAGAATGGGAAGGAATGGGAGTGAAGATAGATGGTCAGCAACTACACCACCTCCGCTTCGCTGATGACATCGTTGTAATTACACCAAACATTAGCCAAGCGGTACAAATGCTGGCTGACTTTGACCGAGAATGTGGAAAGATAGCTGTACAGCTGAATCTAAAGAAAACCATGTTTATGAAAAATGAACTAGTTCCAGTGGCCCCATTCACTCTTAATGGTACAAACATCTCTGAATGCAGCAGTTATGTGTACCTAGGTCGAGAAGTCAACATGATGAACGACCTAAAACCTGAGCTGCGCAGTAGGAAGAGAGAGGCATGGAATGCCTTCAAAAGGCATCGAAGAAATAGCTAAAAGGACAAAAGAACTTCCGGCTCTGGGCACATCTCTTTGACTCCACCGTTCTCCCTGCATTAACATACGCCTCAGAGACCTGGGCCCTACGAAAGCAGGATGAGAATGCTATTCAGGTCTCGCAGAGAGGCATCGAAAGAGTTATGCTTGGAATATCACGTCTCACTCAAGTGAGTGAAGGAATCCGGAGTTCTGACCTCCATTGCTATTCCAGAATCAGGGACGCTGTCTCGTTTGCCAAGGCATCGAAAATTAGATGTGCTGGACATGTAATGCGATTTGGAGACAACCGCTGGACTAGAGCCATTACCGACTGGATCCCACGGGATGTCAAAAGATCATGTGGCTGCCCACCTACAAGATGGTCAGACTTCCTTGTTAAGACCCTGAAGGAACGGTTTGAGGCTCTTTATATTCCTGAATCAACCAGATGCCATTGGGCTACATTGGCACGTGATAGGGTCCAATGGAAATGTTCCTGGCGCCTGCTCGAGCAAATTGATGAATAACGGGATTCAAGTGATCAAGTGAAGTGATCAAGTGGCTCTGGATCTCTTCAGGAGTTTTATTGCCCTGTGGAGCCCCCATGTCTGCCTGCCTACAACAGAACCAGGAACCAAGACTTGATGAGACCCATTAACCAACAACAAACCCTGAGGGAGCTGGATCAACCTTTCTCAGCCCAGTCCTTAATCCAGCTACATTCCAGGGCAGAAGATCCAGCAGGAACTATCACTATCATTATCTTCCCGTTCATCATCTATTTGCTAGAGCGGGCACCAGTAATATCTCCATATGTCCTGTCTCATGCTAGTAGGACCCAAAGGCATCCACTTGCTCCAGGAACATAGAGAACCTCCAAACCATTATATTAGGTCACGGAAATGACCTAATATAAATGTTACTGGTATTTGGCATATCAAATACTACACGAGCAGCATGCCAGGCCTGCCATGTGGGTGGCATACTGTTGTAGTCACCTCTAAATAAAGCATTTATAGATGAACTGGGCGGCTCTAGCGGCCACGAGAACCGGGCTGTGATAGTCTGGTATGCTGGGTGGAGTTGTGACAAGAGGGAAGTCCGGATGTGGAAAATGGCGGGGGCCCCATGGAGTAGGGGAGGGTGGTCTGGCTTGTTGTGAGGCTCTGCTGGGGTGGCAGGCCAGGGGCTAGAACCCCCCCATGCCTCCCTGGCACCTCACGAGCAGCTGGGCACAGGGAGAGCAAGGAGCAGCTCCTTCAGGAACAGAGATCAAGAATAGGAGATTTTCAAAGAAGACCACTCCCAAAGTCTATTCTCCTTGGCAAGGGCCCTAGCAACCTAGGTTGACTCCCCTATGGGAGTATCTTGGAGAGAAATCTATAAAAGCCATCCTGACCAAAGCATGGCGGCGCACGTGCTGCATAGACACACATGCTCCCTGAGCTCACATGGTCAAGCACATGTGGTTCCCGAGCACTTGTGTCGCCCGCATCTCCCCTCTTAGGATGTGTACTCTCTCTCTCTTACTTTCCCTCCTCCTTCCCTTTCCTAAAACCTCCTTAATAAAACCTGTTTTACTTCACTGCTCATTGACTCCTGAAAATTCTTTTTCTGCAAGGAAGACTAGAACCCTGAGGAAACCCTAGGTAACGCCTAGGACTGACTTGCCTTTTATCAGTCCTTAGCCTGCCCACCGTGTCCCGGCTGCAGAGGCGGATGGGGGAGAAAGTGACCATCTCTCTCCTCTCCTTCCGGCCTCACATAAGCCCTGTGAGGCCCACTTGCATCAGAATCATTCTAGTACAACAGAATCTAGACATGGAAAAGATCTCAACATTTCCATCTTATTTAGTTCCTAGTCAGAGATGACATTAAATCAATTTTATTGATTAAGTAAAGAAGCCAAAGTGGAATAAGAAATTTTTCCGACTTTATTACCTTGGGCATTAACAATTTAATCACGCACTTCATAATTTAGTGACTTCCAATTGTGCCACATTGTCTCTACACTGTATCTGATGGCTAATATTTATTGGACACTCACTGTGGTTCAAGGAATGGCACTGTACTATGTATGCATTTAATTACTTCTCATAATAGCTCTTTTCTGTTTTGTATAAGGAAGCAGTAGTGTTTATTGAATTACGCTGTTTGCAAGCTCACTACTATGCATTCAATACAATTTATGTAACTTAGAGATTTCTAAGTAAGGTAGCAATCCATTTCTAGCAATCCATTTCTAAGTAAGTTAGCAATTAATTAAAATTTTAAAAATGGGAAGAAAGCTATGCAGTTTCCAAAACCAGTGAATATCATACAAACCAAATAAAATCCATCAGACTAAAGAGTGAAAAACATAAACATTAATATCTATCAGGATTCCTGGAAGAGTTTCATCTTGCTCTCTCAGATCCATAAAAACATATAAATAAGATTATTTTATTCATTTCAATATTTTCTATACTTATTGAGATAATTACTCAGCTGTTTTTTCTGCAAAATAAAGGAGCAAAATAAATCAATATCCTATCATACCTATGTATTAAGAAAATGTATATGTATTCATTCCCTCTTGACTCAATTATAGTTATTTTTATTTTTATTCTCTTAGTTTTCCTCCCTCAAAATATTTCACTACTTTCCCCCAAAATTCATCTTTCACCAAACTTATATACCATGTGTAGTCCCAATACTTGGATTTCTTTGATATTTTGTTATTTTTTTTTACAGGAGGAGGTCAAGGAGAAATATTATCTGTGTTTTAGTTTGTAAGCTAGTGTACAGGAGACAGATAAGGGCAGTGAGTACTGATTGACTTCCTGAGTAAAAGCAGGTAAAGTTTGGCAAGTGCTATAATAGGGTGGGAAGGAGTGACACCTAAGCATGAAGGTATGGACAGATACAGGAAGCTGTGTACATGGGAAATAGACACATGTGTTTCATTATGGGACACATTAAATTGACAAATTAAATCTTCACCCTGAACATTATTTTTAGTATTACAATAATGCTTGGGCCTGAGTTATAGCACTGCAGGTAGGACGTTTGCTTTGCATGTGGCTACCTGGGTTAGATCCCTGGTATCCATATGGTCCCTGAGTACCAACAAGAGTAATTCCTGAGCATAGAGCCAAGAGTATCTCCTGAGCACTGCAGTGTGTGACAAAGAAAGATGAAATAAGAAAGAAAGAAAGAAAGAAAGAAAGAAAGAAAGAAAGAAAGAAAGAAAGAAAGAAAGAAAGAAAGAAAGAAAGAAAGAAAGAAAGAAAGAAAGAAAGAAAGAAAGAAAGAAAGAAAGAAAGAAAGAAAGAAAGAAAGAAAGAAAGAAAGAAAGAAAGAAAGAAAGAAAGAAAGAAAGAAAGAAAGAAAGAAAGAAAGAAAGAAAGAAAAAGAAAGAAAAGAAAGAGAGAGAGAAAGAAAAGTAGAAATGAAATGAAATAATGAAAAGAAAAATGTCAGTGAGGGCTTCACTGCTTGCTCATCCTGGTACAAATAAATTTAGTTCTGTTTTCTTCCCTGGAGTTTCTCTGCCAGTTACATCCCCTCTGCATTTTTCTGAGCTATCTGCTCAAGGATATATTGAGAAGATAGCCTTTCTTTTTGGTGACAATAAGCACAAAATAATGGACTTTGTGAAAGAGTGCTAGTGATGTAGACAGGCAGACAGGAGGGCCCTGCATGGCAGTGAACTGTTGCCATTAGGCTGTCACCTTTTGGAACCAGGAATGAACACTTGATAGGACCCATTAACCAACAATAGACCCTGAGGAAGCTGGATTCATTTTCTTGCACACAGCCCTTAGCCCCCCCATGAACCTTTGATGGCCCAGCAGAAGTTTCCAGAGCATTCCAGCCCAGAGGGATAAAAGTTCCCTTTGGAAATCAGTCTGGGCTCCCTCCCTCTGCCCCTGGAGCAGCCCACATCTCCCCTCTTGAGATGTGCACTCTCTCCCCTCACTTTCCCTACTTCTTCCCCCATCCTGAAACCTCCATAATAAAATCTGTTTTACTTCACTGCTCCTCAACTCCTGAAAATTCTTTTTGGCGAGGAAGACAAGAACCCTGAGGAAACCCTGGGTAAGGCCTGAGACTAACTTTCCTTTCCTGCAAAGAGCAATTCCTTGCTTCAGCCTGAGTCTGTGGCTTCCTGAGAACTCTCGGGTAGTGGGGATCAACTCCCATGCCTAGAGATCAAGTGGGCTTCAGGTGTGGCTTGAAGGCCACCTCATGGGGCTAGTGGGGCTCAGGTCCACGCCGTGCAGGGGCTCATCAAAGACTTTATCAGTCCTAAACCTGCCCAGTGGGTCCCGGACAGCAGAGGCAGCTGGGGAGAAAAACGATCATCTCTCTCCCCTTCCGGCCTCACATAAGCCTCCCGTGGAGTGGAGTCCACCCACATCACTAGCATCCTCAAATTAGAGTCCTAGCTCAACTCTGAATCCATTTTGATTGAAGTTTCTTTTCACTATGATGCAGGTGGGCCTCGCGGGTTACTTATGTGAGACCAGAAGGGAAAGAGATGATCGCTTTCTCCCCAGCGGCCTCTGCCACCCAGGATCCGCTGGGCAGGCTTAGGACTGATAAAGTCTGTGATGAGCCCCTGCATGGCGTGGGCCTGAGCCCCACCAGCCCCACGAGGTGGCCGCCAAGCCACACCTGACGTCCGCTTGATCTCTAGGCATGGGAGTTGATCCCCACCACCTGAGGTTTCTCGGGGAGCCATGGATTCAGGCTGGAGCGAGGAATTGCTCTTTGCAGGAAAGGAAAGTCAGTCCTAGGCCTTACCCAGGGTTCCCTTAGGGTTCTTGTCTTCCTCACAGAAAAAGAATTTTCAGGAGTTGACGAGCAGTGAAGTTTTACAGATTTTATTAAGGAGGTTTTAGGAAAGGGAAGGGGAGAGAAAGAGAGAGTACACATCTCAAGAGGGGAGATGCGGGCAACACACGTGCTCAGGTACCACATGTGCTCGACCACGGGGCTCAGGCAGCATGTGTGTCCATGCAGCATGTATGCGTTGTCCTTTGGTCAGGACGGCTTTTATAGATTTCTCCCCAAGTTACTCTCATATGGGGCTTCAACCTAGGTTGCTAGGGCTGTTGCCAAGGGGAGTAGACTTTGAGAGTGGTCTTCTTTGACTGGAATGCTTTGGAGTCTTCTGTGAGCTGGGTCCTGGGCGGGAAGGCTGATTCATCTTCCTCAGGAGATTTAATTAGCTAAAGCCATTAGAAGGGCCTGTGGCCTAGGGCTTTACACATTTCCTCTGGCCTTCCCTTCCCTCAGGGTCTGTTGTGGTTAATGGCCTTATCAAGTCTGGTTTTGTGTGACAACAGGTGTGACTCTGGATTGTTGAAGGACCAGTTTTCTTTCTTCAGGATTTTTTTTTGCCATGTGGGGCCCCCTGTCTGCCTGCCTATAACAATTGTGGTTCAACATATTTTCCTTTGTAGTCACTTTTTATTAGATACTGAAAAAACACAAATTCTAATTCATAAGACATTGACTATGTTTGTAATCTTAAAATTTGTAAATTTTGCCATAAGAAATCATGAGATTATTTGGTGACAACCTCACATTTTCTGGTAATTTTAAAGATATATTGAACAGAGTCAATATACAAACTAACCAGTATAAGGTTTGTTTTCCCTTCTTAATGCAAGGGCCTTCATAGCACTAACCAAAGTACTACTGCAAGTACCCAGGCAAGGGCCCTGAATTTTTAGATTTTCCATTCTGACAATTGGACAAGTACTGTTCTCAGTCCTGGGTGAGTTCCAAATATACCTTCTAATTCTTTTAGATTATTCTTCCTGAGGCCTTGAATAGTTTACTCACTTGTGCATCCTAGCCAGGACTCAGCTAATAACTCCAGGGAATCCTGCTGCAGAGTTGTTTATCTGGTTATTTATCTGCACAGCAATTTCTCTCTGGTATTACGGTCTAAAAATGTAGCTGTTTATAACTTTCTGAATTTCCACTCGTGTCTCTTTAATCCAGAGAGGTGATGGGGAGTGCTTCTTCCCATGGCACAGGCTGGAAATGTACTCTTGGAAGTAATGTGCAGAAATCAAAGGACTTCTCTCTTCCCTCCCACCACTACCCTCTCAACTGTCCTTCATTATCTAAAACAACTTTTTTCAGGATTGCTATTTGGGAGTAAGGGGTGCGGGAGGCACTGATACTCAGGGTTTGTTCCTGGATCTGTGATCAAGAATTACTGCTGGAGGTTCTCAGGTGTCAGGGGCTCTGGCCAGCAGCCCCCAGCGTGAATGAGGGAGACCTAGATTTTGCTGGAATTCATCCCTGTGGAAAAAGGAGAGGGATGGACTTGGGAGAAACTCTGCCTTTCCTCCACTAAAAAAGAAAAGAAAGAAAGACACCAATGTAGTGGGGTGTTCTGGATAGTAGTACTCCTTATACTGAGCACATTTTAAGCCTTTTATACAATATTTGGGAGGAGGGGTACAAGCACAAATCACATGGCATTTGCAAGCTCCTGGGCCATTGCAACAGAAAAGAATCACAGATTTAGTATTTAAAAAGTAACATTTCTGGTGCTGTTCCGTTCTTTACCAACAAAATGGCATGTCGAATTTCAGATGAGAGAACGTTGGGAATGAAATATCCATCCTGTGGAATTTGGTATGTGGGCAGGTGGACATGGCTATCAAAGAGATCTGAGTAGGAGTCATGGATGATCTTCCCCCATTGCCTTTCTGGAAGATTTGATTGATCCATCAAGATGTTGGAGGCAGTCATCTTGGTCTTATAGTTGGCGAAGGACAGGCGGGCATTGCGAATGCTTTTCCCTGCTTCTGCTGCATCTTCCAGTATTTCTGCTCTTCTCTCTTTGAGGTCTTCCTTTATTGCTTCTCTGCACTGCTTTGCAAGCTTGGATGTTAGCTCTGGTCACCTGAGGCTCGCACCTTGCCACCTTGGAGAATGAGCTCGAGAGTTTTTTTTTTTTTTTTTTTTTTTTGCTTGTTGGGTCACACCCGGCAATGCTCAGGGGTTTCTCCTGGCTCTGCACTCAGGAATTACTCCTGGTGGTGCTCGGGGACCATATGGGATGCCGGGGATAGAACCCAGGCTGGCACAGGCCGGCCGCTGCAAGGCAAACGCCCTACCCGCTGGGCTATCACTCCAGCCCCTCGAGAGTTTTTGAAGACAGGTGTCTTTTTATGACTTTCTTATTCTCAGCATTCTTTGCACAATCATGAGGTGCTGAACCAGTAGGTAGTATTCTTCATCGATGTCATCAATGATTTTATCGTACTATTGGGGGAATGCCACCGGGTCCCGACAGTGCTGGAAAGCGAGTTCCCTTCTACCTCCGAAGCCAGCGGGAAAGGATGAAGACTCAGGAATCCGATGCAGTTTTAAAAAGCTTTACTTATCACAGGTTCAGGCATACAAGTCAGCAATAGAAAAAACCGTGTGCTTAGGATTCCCAGCTAGAACCCCAGACACGTGTAGGCCAAGATGGCATCCACCACCTGTTAAGGCCCTGTAAAAGGAGAAGACAAGACTCCCAAGAAGGGTGTGAGCTCACAAAGAGAGAGCCCTAAGAGAGAGAGAGAGAGAGAGAGAGAGAGAGAGAGAGAGAGAGAGAGAGAGAGGAAGCAGGCTGGTTTTATACCCCTGCAACTCAGACCTCCCACTATTATGGGAAGCAGGAAAAGTCAAATGCTTTTAGGTAATTTCTCCCAGCACCTCACCTAGGTCCTATTATATGCTAATGTTTTGAGCCAAGATCTGCCTGGAAATGCCTTTATAGGGTAGAGAAGGGGGTTTCTGAGATCGCATGTCTCTGTACCAAAGACTAATACTAATGCCAGTTAAATATTTCTCCAAGCCTTCACAAGAGTCTCGTCTCCTTTGTGTTATCAGGGAGCCATGCTTGTATGCTTGGAGGCAAATAGCATTTCTCTCTGGTCTAATTACTTAGAGATCCAACATGGCCAGGCAAATATGCTGGTAAGATCTAGCTAGTTCCACGATGACTGTAGAAGCATGAGAGAATATTTATACCAGCCAGTATAGAATACATGGTCAGATAAACTGCCACATTTAGACTACCCCCTATCTATGAAGTTACCTGCAGGAGGCAATCCAGGGCAGAGGCAGAGGCTCTTAGAGGAATCCTGCAACAACTCCCCCTGATTAGTTTGCTATAAAAAATTGAAAATACAAAATATTTAGTAACGTACAGAAAATTAAGATAAGAAAAAACAATTCCAATTGCAAAATGATAATACTTACTTTAGGATCCTAACTTGTTTTTGGACCCAAAGCAAAGTTCATGACAAAGTGTTTCTAGCTGTCTAATTATAACAGACTATAGTTTGCACTGTCCATAATTTGTGAGAGTCAATTTGCTATATTTTATGTAAAGTCGGGTGTCTGGAACAAAGTCTGTGGGGCTACTTCTGAAACAGCAATAGCGTTGATCATATGAGTATAAGTCTTTGGAGAGCAGCGATCAGGAACTCGTTGAATTGTCAAGAACACTGGATCGGGTCTCAGGAACACTGGAACAAATATCTCAAACTCTGGAACAGGAGTCTTGAGCACTGGAACAGGTGTCTGGAACATTGGTGTAGACATCTTGCAGGGCTTCTTCAGCAAGGGAACACTGGCACCAATAACCGTATCTGTAGCTTAATTTTAGGTGAGACAAAAACACTTTTCGAGATTAATCACAAATAGAGGTTTTAAAGCTTGGCAGGGATCCAAGTCTGGGATGGAGAGAAGAACATAAAGAAGCTCCAACATGGGTGGAGCAGCGAAATAAATATGAGAATTGATGATTTTAAAATTGATGAGACTAGTGGATCAGCAGTGGAGCTGATGAATTTAATAGAGGTTTGTAGTGGTCAGAAATTTGAAGGTAGTAGTTGAGACATAACATAGACACAACATTAATCGCAAACATAATGGTGGCCACCACACGCAAACACACACGCACACACACATTTGATCAATCAATATATTACAGCTGTATATATGACCCATCTTGGGTGATAAATGGTAACGAATCAAGTGCTTCATGAATATAAAGCCAGCAAATGATGGTGAGGAAGTGTCTTTTCCTGTGAATAGAGCATTGGGAAAAATTATTTTTGCAAGTTATTAAATTTTTAGTGAGCACTGTTTTAAGACTCTGGAGTATTGAGTACTGTAGCGCAAGTTTACTGCATTCCAATATCTTATCCTGTGAACAGAATCATTAGAAAAACAATTTTTCATTGATTTAGCAAACTTTTTTGTAATGAGCACTGTGATCAGAGTCCAAAGCCTCAAGCATCATAATTCTCAAGGAATCTGCAGCATCCAAGTTCTTTTTTCTGAAAATACCTGTGAGAAAAACATTAAAATAGGAAACTCTAACATTAATCCTTGAAACATTTTGACATTGAGCACTATGCTCGGAGTTCACCCTTTTTTCTCCTTTTTAATTTTTTTTATTTTTAATATTTTTTACCTGTAAACAAAACATTAGAAAACTTATTAGTTTCTAGAACCTTGACACTGAACATCATACACGGCAGTCTATTTTCTTCAACACCTTAAAAAACTTCTTCATTAGTCATTCCTATACATAAAATCTTAGAAAATTCTCACAAAATATCTTCTCCTTGAGGGTTATTCAGGTGCTTTCATCTTTAAACACTTCAAAGCAGCAAGGAAACATTAAGACAGTTACACGTTAAACACTTAGAAAATATATATATATTTTTTATGGTACCTTCTTTTGGAGGGTTATTTAGGTGCTTTTACCAAACTCACTCCAAGGCAGTTTTTTTTTAAGAAAGGGGTTATCTCCACTTAAAGCATCAACAATCAGCAGGCTGCAATGCAAGGTTTATTAAGGATGAACCAAGATCAACAGGCTGCAAAGCAAAATTATTGTTACTAAAGATGGACCATGTTCAACAGGATGCAAAGCAAGATTATCATTATTAAACAAATGAACCAATTTGGGTTGTTTGAACAGCAGTTTGCAATTTAAAATTAAGACTTTATACTGAAATAAATTAGGTGATTTTTAACCTGTATTGAAAGAAATTAGGTGTTTTTAGACGTGCTACCCATTTATAATTAATCTTTACTTAGATAGGTAAATTGACTGGTTTTTTGCATCTGCATCAGTGTTTTCCAGCAGCTCTTTTGAGACAAATTTAATACTGTTAAAGATAACTGTTTTTTGTTGCTTTAATAACCAAATTTTGAAAGTTTTTTGAGTACGTTTAACAATTCGTCATTAGCCATAACATTTACCATAAATCATTTGCCAAAACTATCGATTTGCCAGAAGCCATTTGCCAAAAATATCCAATCACATAACTTAATTGTCTGCAACCTCCAGCCACGTGGGACAGAGCACAGACATATAAAAACTGGACAATTTGTCCAGTTTGTCTTTATGGAAAGCTATGGTACTTATGAAGGTGGCAGGCACTGTAAATTGAGCCTAAAGCTCTTTCCCAGCTGAATTGAATAAAGATGCCACCAAGAAATCTGACCTTTTATCTCCTTAAACCAAAGGTCCAGGAAAGCCTTAACCTTAAATTTAACAGTTTGCTTCCCAAAACTTGCACTCAGTTTCCGTTGGAAGAGGTGCAGTTTTATCACAAAAATCACAAGAGTTAGCATTAGAAAAGACCAAAACAACGAATAGTTATGAGGAATGTTGTGAAGCTTCCAGAGCTTTGCTCTTTGACTATTAAACTTAGAATAGGAGGAACTACAAGCCTTTTGAGGCCTGGACAGACTCTGGGAATTAATCTATTCCTCCCCTTCCTCCTCATCAGAGTTTGTAAGAATTTTAGGGAAGCCCTCAACTTGAGATTCAGTTTCCATTAGAGGGGCATCTCTGCCTTCAGAGGTATTAACTCTGGGCAGATTTTCACTTTGAGAGTCTGCCTCCTCTGGAGGTTTCTTTTCTTCCTCTAAGTTATCCTCAAGCTTTAAAATCTGTTTGCTAGATTTAATTTTATGACTCTGAAAGAAAGGCAGGAGTTACAAAAGTCACCACTTCTACTAGCACCTGAAGAAATAGGTGAAGCCAGAACATAGAAAAAACCTCCTAGAGGTAACCCATTTTAACTCACCGTTTAAATGCTGCTCCCAGCTTCAGGAAAAGTTCATCAATATCGGACCCACCCAGGGGCGCCAGATGTCGGGGAAGCCGCTGGGGTCCCCGACAGTGCAGGGAAGAGAGTTCCCTTCTACCTCCAAAGCCAGCGGGAAATGGTTTTATACCCCTGCAACTCAGACCTCCCACTATTATGGGAAGCAGGAAGGGTCAAATGCCCTTAGGTAAATTCTCCCAGCACCTCACCTAAGGCCCTATTATATGCTAATGTTTTGAGCCAAGATCTGCCTGGAAATGCCTTTATAGGGTAGAAAAGGGGGTTTCTGAGATTGCATGTCTCTGTACCAAAGACTAATACTAATGCCAGTTAAATATTTCTCCAAGCCTTCACAAAAGTCTCGTCTACTTCACGGTAGTTTTGTATTTTAGTTGCCTTTGAGTTATCAGGGAGCCATGCTTGCATGCTTGGAGGAAAACAGCATTTCTCTCTGGTCTAATTACTTAGAGATCCAACGTGGCCAGGCAAATATGCTGGTAAGATCTAGCTAGTCCCAGGATGACTGTGGTAGCATGAGAGAATATTTATACCAGCCAGTATAGAATACAAGGTCAGATAAACTGCCACATTTAGACTACCCCCTATCTATGAAGTGACCTGCAGGGAGGCAATCCAGGGCAGATGCAGAGGCTCTTAGAGGAGTCCTGCAACATTGTACCATGTTGCAAAAATGGTGTCAAGAGTTCCCAGTTGGTGGTCGTTCTGGGAGTTCTCTTCTTAAACTTTACAGCCTTTTGTCCCTGTTGTGTGAAGTAGAATTTTGCATGAAGGAGATGATAGTCCGATCCTGTTTGGAACTTTGGGATGACTGCAACATCGGTCAGACAAAACCATCGATTGAAGATGATGTGGTCAATTTCATTGTGGAACTGTCCACCAGGGGATTCCCATGTCCAACGTTTCGATTCAGCCTTCTGGAACTGTGAGTTCCCATGAATGGACTTGGTGGACATGATGAACTCAGATAGTCTCTCACCCTGTTCGTTCCATTCTAGGCCCTGGGTCCCATTGTTTAGTTCTTTGGCTGATCTTCTCAGTCCTATCTTGGCAAGAAAATCACCGACTATGATCTTGTATAAGGTGTGATCATTTTTATAGAACTCCTCCAGAGTCATGTAGAATTTCTCAATTTCATCTTCCTTCTAGGTAGATGTTGGAGCGTAGACAAAGAAGATAGACCCGAACACCTGAAGAATCTGCCTTCAGTACTCATCAATACACTGGCTCAGCTCTTCACATGCTACCTATCTGAATGCAAGGTACCCTCCCAATGGAAAACCAGCAGGACAGTTCTACTCTCCAAGAAAGGGAGACAACCATGACATTGGCAACTATCGCCCCATCTGCCTGTTGTCCGTCATCTACAAGCTGTTCACTTAGAGTCATCCTGAACAGGATTGGCAGAACATTAGATGAAGGGGCAACCATGTGGGCAAGCTGGCTTCAAAAAAGGATTAAGCACAATCGACCATATCCACACAGTAACCAAGCTCATTGAAGTGTGTAGGGAGCTCAAGATGCCACGCTGTCTCACGTTCATTGATTTAAAGAAAGCCTTTGATTCTGTGGAGACTGAAGCGGTCATTGAAGCCCTAGCAAAACAGGGCGTTCAAACCCAGTACATCAAGATCCTTGTTGAGCTGTATTATGAATTCACTACCAGGATCTCACCATTCTACAAAAAGTGATCATTGATGTCAAAAGAGGGGTTCGAGAGGGTGATACCATTCACCAAAACTCTTCAGTGCCACCCTCAAGAACATCATGCGACAATTAGAATGGGAAGGAATGGGAGTGAAGATAGACGGTCGGCAACTACAACAGCCTCCGCTTCACTGATGAAATCGTTCTAATAACACCAAACATTAGCCAAGTGGCACAAATGCTGGCTGACTTTGACCGAGAATGTGGAAAGATAGGTCTGCAGCTGAATCTCAGCAAAAACTATGTTCATGAAAAATGAACTAGTTCCAGAGGCCCCATTCACTTTCAATGGAACAGAGATCTCTGAATGCAGCTGTTATGTTACCTAGGTCGAGAAGTCAACATGATGAATGACCTAAAACCTGAGCTGTGCAGGAGGAAGAGAGCTGCATGGAATGCCTTCAAAAGCATCGAAGAAATAGCTAAATAGACAAAGAACCTCCAGCTCAGGGCACATCTCTTCAAATCCACAATTCTCCCTGCATTAACATGCGCCTCAGGGACCTGGGCCCTAGGAAGCAGGATGAGAATGCTATTCAGGTCTCCCAAAGAGGAATCGAAAGAGCTATGCTTGGAATGTCACGCCTCACTCAAGTGAAAGAAGGAATCTGGAGTTCTGACCTCCATTGCTATTCCAGAGTCAGGGATGCTGTCTTGTTTGCCAAGGCATCGAAAATCAGATGGACTGGACATGTAATGCAATTTGGAGATGACTACTGGGCTAGAGCCGTTACCAACTGGATTCCAAGGGATATCAAAAGATCACGTGGCCGCCCACCTACAAGATGTCAGACTTCTTTGTCAAGACCCTGAACAAACGGTTTGAGGCTCTTCATATTCCTGAAGCAACCAGATGTCATTGGGCTATAGTGGCACGTGATAGGGTCAATTTTAAATGTTTCTGGCACCTGCTCGAGCAAATCGAAGAATAACGGGATGTCAACTTATCAAGTTTTCAAGTGAAGGTAATATTTCAAAGGTAAGAAATCATTTGTTTACTTATTCCTGTAACACCTTGAGGGGGCAGGGCTAATACAATAGGACAACCTTAAACACCTATGTCTTCAAATTATACAATGTTTGGGTGGTAAGAGTTTAATTTGAGGGGCCGGAGGTGTTGCAGGTGTGGCTGTGGTGCCCAGCTGCGTCAGCAGGTGGCAGACAGAAGACAGGCTTGTCTACACCCCCCCCCAGGGCTCTGCCCTGGGGCCCTGGATGGTTGATGGTTGATGGTCTGACATAGAAAAAGACTGGGCCCCCTGGGATGAACCCAGTGACACGGCAGAGCCTGGCAAGCTACCCGCTAGTATATTCCATATGCCCAAAAACGGTAAGAATAATGGATCTCATTTCCAACAAATGGAGTTGTTACTGGTGCCCGCTTGAGCAAATCGATGAAGAATGGGAAGACAGGTGACTTATTCCTGTGATCAGATCAATAGGCACATCCTACCTGCCTCACCTAAGATGTAAATCATTTGCTTGCCAGTCCCCATTTGCTTGCAACAGATGTCTTTATGTAAGTGTAAACTCTTGAGCATCCGGAAGCTCCACTGCCCTGAGAACAGGGTCCACCTCTGGGCCCCATCCCCCAGGGCCTTACTGCAGAAAGTAACAGGTTCCAATACTAGTAGCTTAGAGTCCAACCAGAGTCAATTATATCCAAGGCAAGCAACTTACTCCCCTGTACTACCTTCCCCAGCCTTCATTACACAAATATTTGATTGTCATTTGATAAAACAGCATTATGTTCTCCCAAAGAAACAGAATTTCCATGTTAGAAAAAAATGGGATTGTTTATTGACTAAGGAAAGGGTTGGCAGGAATGTGGGAATTACATATCCTTTTCCAAAAGGGGAAAAGCTCCCTTTCCTTCCCTCCACTTCCCTTCTCTTTCATTATTCAGCACTTCTTCAGCACCAAAGAAAAACTGGAAAATTATAAAGCCTAAAAGGCACTCTAAAGAGATTCCATATTTGTAAGTGTTCGTGTTATAGTCCTTATCTCCCATATTCAAGTTAAACATTAATCTAATTAGTTTAATTAGTTAATCTGACATTGATCTTCCACCTCCTCATCAACATTAGCTAATTTTCTTCTGACTCAGCTTTCTTTGGCTCTTTAAGGCATTTAATTGTTTTCTAATGTATCTCTAGACACTAATGACCTTTCCCTGAATAGTTCAAATTTTGGTTTCGGTTTATGTGGATATTGTGTCGTTTATTTTTAATTTTTGGCCACTTCCAGAGATGCTCAGAAGCTTTTTCTGACTTCATGCTAGGTTGCTCTCAATGGTGTTCAGAGGCTACATGATTCCTGGAATCAAATCCAGACATCCTGCATGCAAAGCGTGAACTGCAGCACTCTAATTATTACTATCTATCAATCTATCTATTTGGGGTTTTGCTTTGTATTGCTTTGGCCACGTAGTGATGGAACCCAAAGGCCTCATTTGTATAGACAATTGCTTGAGCACGGAGTTCTATCCCTGTTGATGTTTCCAAATTTTTAATTTTAGCATCCAAATTGTGTATGTCATTTTATTGTGTTTTTTAATTTTCTTTTGAGGAGGTGCTAGAAGCATCAATGTTTTAAAACTTTTTAGTCTTCTAATATTTTAATACTTTCAATTAGCTCTGATCACTTTTTAGTGAAACCTTTACTTTACCTCTAGAGAATTCACTAACAATACATAAGGAACTCCAGCATTTTGAAGAGTATTAGCTGGTTATTCTGTATCTGGTGTAAAATAAGAAATATCTTACATGTTTAATAATTCAGCTTATCTAATACTTTCCAATATTAGACAAATGTTTTCCAGTATCAGTCCCAGAATTAGACAAACATTTAAAATAATCCTGAAAATGCACAGGTTGGATTTCTTCCAGTTTTGGAAGTTAAGAATACAAAAAAATAAGAGTAATATTCCATCCTATGATCTAATAGGTCAATTATAGACCTCATTCCCATGACCTGATCGAATGGTTTGAGGCTCTTTATGTTCCTAGAGCAAGAAGGTGCCCTTGGGCTCTACTTGCATGAGACAGGACATATGGAGATGTTACTGGTGCCCACTCAAGCAAATAGATGATGAACGGGAAGACAGTGATGATCTAATAGGTTATATGCATATATGTTAGACTGAATAAGAACTGTCAGAATTTATGGATTCCTGTGGTTAAAGTTAGATTAACATATAGTATGTGGCTAATATGGTCTAATGCTCATTTTTACACATTTTGCCAACATAGTCTATAATTTTAGGACTGTCCCTAAAAGATCACTGAATTGGAATCCATGATCAAAGTCAGACTAGGTGTTCCTGGTGTGAAATCATAGCTTTATTCCTATGACATTATAACATTTAAAGTACAGTTTCACTCATTAGAAATCTCAGGTAATTAATTGCAAATATGTCTATTAAAAAGAATTACTGAGTTAGAGTGTCTCCTGATAGTGAGTTTTAGCATCTCATTACTTACTTTGAGCCCTATAAAAATCACCTAAAATACATTTAAAATTTTTTTCTCCCATTTTTATAAAGGCACTATGGTTTACAATGCCGTTAATGATAATTCCATGTATATATCCTTCCAACACCATACATTCCACCGAAAGTGTCTGTTTACCTCCCAAGGACTCGCTCATCTCAATCTACCACTACCTAAGTTCAACTTTTTTACATCAACTCTCAATTCTGTTGCCTTTTAAACAACTTCACTGTTTCTTTATATCCCACAAGTGAGTAGATCATTCTCTAATTTTGATAAATGGTCATAGAAATGACCTGCAGATCACTTATATCACTTGTCTTCCCGTTGTTCATCGATTGGCTGGAGCAGGCACCAGTAACATCTCCATACATCCTGTTGCAAGCAAATGTACCGCAAGGGCATCTGCTCACTCCAGGAACACTGAAAGTCTCAAACCATTCATCAGGTCATGGGAATGAGGTCCATAATTGTTACTGGCTTTTGGCATATCAAATACCACACGGGTAGCTTGCCAGGCTCTGCCGTGTAGGTGGGATACTCTCAGTAGTAGGCTCATCTTGAGCATCTACTGATGAACCTCAACGGGGAGAGATCAGGTTTCTCTTGGGTGGAGCTCTGAGGAGCTGTGGAGTCTGGATGTTGAGGTCTGACCAGAATGTGGAAGCACCGTAGCAACGCCCAGATGAACCTCAGTGGAGAGCTCCCGGCCGGCCAGACTGTGGCCCGGCTGCACTTCACAGCTCTGCGTAGCTGTGGCCCCCTCACACTCCTCCAGCCATGATGCAGGCGGGTCTGTGGTCAGGCTCCTGAGGGCCCCAGTCTGGAGTCCGAGAACTTGGGAGGGGACCAGTTGCAGGCAGACCTGTCCAAGCTCCGGGTGCTCACCCCCACCAGGCCTCCCCGGGGTGCAAGGAGGGTGGAGCCGGCTGTTGGCTTCTTGTTCAGGAGTTTCCCTCGCTCCCTGCTTCACCCAAGTCGCTTGCGGCTCTTAGGACAGTCAGGAGTCAGGCCCGGGATGACAATTCCCTGGGGCGGTGACTTCCGGTGGGGACAGCGGCAGTGACCGCTGGCCTGCGCAAGGCAGGGGCTTCTCAGGCCGACGGAGTGGGGGCGACTTCCCCTCGCTGCCCCTGCCCGAGAGCCCTGCAGCCTCTGGCTCCTGCGGGAGGGGTGGGGGGGGGGTCCGGCTGTCCTGCGGCTTTGGGTCAGGCCTAGTGAGCCTTTGAGTGCCTGAGTGAAGGCCCGCCCGCCTCCACCCGCCCTTGAGGACTTGAAACGGGCCTGGGGCTGGGGCTGGGCGCACCAGCCAGGGACCGTGCTTTGGGGTCTCTCCTGGAGGCGCTGGGGTAGCTGAGGGAGCCAGACCCATCGCCAAGCTCTCCCTCTCCTGCGGGGGCCTCTCCCACCAGGGGTCCGTCCCAGTGGGGCCTGCCCTTGTGGGGGCCTGCCACAGAGCATCCTTTCACCCACCCCTCCCGCCCCAGGAGGCGGGGCACGCGGGAGGAAGGGCGGACTGTCCCCAGTGAGCCCAGGGTGGGTCGCGCCCGTCGGGCTGGGGTCCCGAAGGCCACGCCACCACCGTTTCCGGGCGAAGCTAGCACACGGGTCAGCGGCGATGTTGAACACCCAATCTGCAGGTATTTTCAATAATTGAAAAATAAGAATTTTGTATTCAGGAACTGTACACATTAAGAGTTTTTTTTTTTTTTTAATGAATTAGACATCAAGAAAGGTAAAGGTTTTTTTGAGAGAGAAGGTTTATTATGAGAGGTAAGGTTTTGTGTGGGGGAGGGCTTGTGGTTGTTTGATTTCGGCTAATATTCTATTTGATTCCTTACCTCTGGTGCAATTATTACTCTCCAGTCAGAGAACCACTGGGTCCCCAACAGTGTCAAGAAACAAGTTCCACTGTTAAGAATATTTAAAATAAAATTAAAAAAAAAGAAATGAGTTCCCTTTTGCCTCAAGGATCAATAGCAGGCAGACAAAATCCACGAATTCAGCACAGATCCAAAAGTTGCTTTTGCTTATCAGTAACAAAAAAAAAAAACCTGTTAATGCTCTGCTAATACAAGGTCAGGGAATCTGCAAACCTCTAACTCCTGGCTGGAACTCTGAGCATGTGCTCAGGTTGAGAGCTAAACCAAGATGGATTGGCGTTCCCCAAATCAGTTCCTTTTATTCCTAAAAGTCTGCCAAAAGACAGAGAACCAAAATCCCTTTCTTCCAGGTGGAGCTGTGACATCATAGATGAGCAAACCAGCTTTTTAGGTGCAAATGCTAGATGGTGCCACACCTCTGGTTCAGGTCTAACCAAATGATAATGTCAGGGTCTAGTATCTTCCTCAGAGATCGTCACTTATGTCAAATATTTGGAGAGGGAACTGATATAAAGAAATACATCTAATGGATGTGTATTCATGGGAAGAATCACATCATAAATTCAGGTCATGGACTTCATGAAACTAGATGGTATCTCCAACATCCACAAGGTCCTTTTTCATTCTACTGTGCACCCAGTTAAATTTAAAGTGCTATGACCTCTGTTTTACTGAGAGACTCTTTACCTAACCACCTTTTGAACATGTCAGCATGACCTCTCTTCTTTGATCTTTACAGAACCGATTTCTAATCAAGGGCATCCAGATAGGCAAGGGAAGAAGTTAAGCTATCACTATTTGCAGATAAAATGATTTATAACTAGAGAATCGTAAACTCTCCACCAAAAAGCTCCTAGAAACAATAGATTCCTATAGTAGAGTGGCAGGGTACAAAATCAATACACAAAGGTCAGTGACTTTCCTATATCACTTGTCTTCCCATTGTTCATCCATTTGCTCGAGTGGGTGCCAGTAACGTCTCCATTTGTTGGGAAAGAGGTACATTATTGTTACTGTTTTTGACATATAGAATACACCATGGATAGCAAGCCAGGCTCTGCTGTGGCTCTGGTTTCATCTCAGGGGCCCAGTCTTTTCTATGTCAGACCATCAACCATCCAGAGCCCATGCGGCAGAGCCCTGGGTGTAGACAAACCTGTCTCCTGTCTGCAATTGCCAATGCAGCCGGGCACCGCATGACACACACCTGCAACACCTTGAGGGGGGCAGGTTTTCCTATATACAAATAACGAAAGAGAAGAATGGGATATTAAAAAATGATCCCATTAACAATTGTGCCAATGAAGGATCTTGATGTATTGGGTTTGAACACCCTGTTTGACTAGGGCTTCGATGACTGCTTCAGTTTCCACAGAATCAAAGGCTTTCTGTAAATCAAGATCCTTCATACATCAAGATCCTTCGTGAGCTGTATTATGGATTCACCACCAGGATCTCACCATTCTACAAAGAAGTGATCATTGATGTCAAAAGAGGGGTTCAACAGGGTGATACCATCTCACCAAAAACTCTTCAGTGCCACCCTCGAGAACATCATGAGACAATTAGAATGGGAAGGAATGGGAGTGAAGATAGATGGTCGGCAACTACACCACCTCCGCTTCGCTGATGACATCGTTCTAATAACACCAAACATTAGCCAAGCGGCACAAATGCTGGCTGACTTTGACCGAGAATGTGGAAAGGTAGGTCTACAGCTGAATCTGAAGAAAACTATGTTCATGAGAAATGAACTAGTTCCAGAGGCCCCATTCTCTCTCAATGGAACAAACATCTCTGAATGCAGCAGTTATGTGTACCTAGGTCGAGAAGTCAACATGATGAATGACCTAAAAACCTGAGCTGCAGCAGGAGGAAGAGAGCGGCATGGAATGCCTTCAAAGGCATCGAAGAAATAGCTAAAAGGACAAAGAACCTCCGGCTCCGGGCACATCTCTTCGACTCCACCGTTCTCCCTGCATTAACATACGCCTCAGAGACCCTGGGCCCTACGAAAGCAGGATGAGAATGCTATTCGGGTCTCCCCAGAGAGGCATCGAAAGAGCTATGCTTGGAATATCACGTCTCACTCAAGTGAGAGAAGGAATCCGGAGTTCTGACCTCCGTCGCTATTCCAGAATCAGGGACGCTGTCTCGTTTGCCAAGGCATCGAAAATCAGATGGGCTGGACATGTAATGCGATTTGGGGACAACCGCTGGACTAGAGCCGTTACCGACTGGATCCCACGGGATGTCAAAAGATCACGTGGCCGCCCACCTACAAGATGGTCAGACTTCCTTGTTAAGACCCTGAAGGAACGGTTTGAGGCTCTTCATATTCCTGAATCAACCAGATGCCATTGGGCTACATTGTGGCACGTGATAGGGTCCAATGGAAATGTTACTGGCGCCCGCTCGAGCAAATCGATGAGTAACGGGATTCAAGTGATCAAGTGATCAAGTGAACAATTGTGCCAGAGAAAATCAAATACCTAGGAATTAGCTTAACTAGAGTGTAGGGACCTGTACAAATAAAACTACA
>JAJIBD010004633.1:0-49834 GCA_021461705.1 Cryptotis parvus | reverse complement strand
CAACTAAAAGCCTGAACTCTGTCTCCAGTTGCCAGAATTTAGACGCTTTTTCAGATGTCATATAGAACCAGCGTGTGAATTATATTGTCTGGGATCCTAGCACCATCATGGGACCTGGCATTGAGGTCAGAGGGAGCAAGCAGCCAGTGAACAGGCCCTGTGCATGCCTTATTCACAGGGGATATCTCGGAGGCTCTAGAACTCTTGGTAGGTCACTTCAATTTTCCCTGTAATAGGAATGAAAAATTTTTTAGTAGTTTCTGTACTTATAGGCTGAATGCTGCAAGAGGGGGGGGGGGGAAAAATCTATTACGATCTTCTCAGCTAGACTCTTTCCCTTTCCTCAAAATAAAATGGTTTTTGCTAGTTGGTTGGTTGGTTGGATTGGTTGGTTGGTTGGTTGGTTGGTTGGTTGGTTGGTTTGGTTGGTGCTTTTGGAGAGCAGTATCTGCACAAGGGCTTATTCTCACTCTACTTTACAGGGTTTCAAACCCTGGAAACCCTAGAGGATGTCAAGGGATCAAACCCACTGGCCACGCAAGGCCTTACCTAATGTACCATGATAGTACCTTACCTAGCATGTACTATCTCTCTACTCTTTGAAATAGAATGTTAACACACTACATCATCCTGATGAAATGATGGACACCTCTCAAAAGACTAAAGGGATCCGGTGTGATAGTTCAGCAGTTAGGGCATTTGCCTTGCATGGCTGACCCAGCTTCGACCCAGCATCCCCTATGGTCCCCCTGAGCACCGTTAGGATTAATTCCAGAGTATGGAAGCAAGGCCACCCCTGAGCATTGCCAGGTTCTGACCCTAGAGGCAAAAATAATAAAAAGCTAAAGGGATTTGATGATTCCTGTCGATTGCCATTTCTGTTCCAATCACCTCCTAAGACATTCTGTAAATGGAATGTATCTCAAACTGGCAGGCCACAGGTCTCTTAAGTAAGGAAACAGTTCTGTTTAAACACTGCTCTGCTGTGGCCGAAAAGCAGTCATAGGCAATTCATGTGTGAGAAAATGTGACTGGATCAACTTTTGGGACCAAATGTTGACAAAGGAGGTCTAACGAGTAGGGTGTATACGGTAGGAAAGGTACCGTGTGAAGTCATGGCATTCCCGTGCTGGATCATAATATAGTCGGGTGCTCGTGTTAATAGCAGTAATTCTGCCGACCCTTCACCATACTCTGAAAGTCCTGGAGCATAGTAGAGGTGAAACTTCAATCCCAGACAGTCAAAGCCACCGTCATGTTCCTACGTCAGTTAGAGGCCAGACAGCAGTCACAGAAGTCACCCTCAGCAATTGATCTTGAGACCCACAGAGAATGCAGAACTGTAGTAAAAGGACTGAGACTCAGCACCAGCAAGGACTGAGATCCAGCACCAGCTATTCTGACATACGTGTCCTCTGCTCAGTGTGGCTTCATGGGAGGCTTGAATCTGAAGTCCACTCTACGTAAAACAAAGTCTCACCAGTAACCATAGAAGCCGTGGTATCACATCGGCTCTGCCCTGAAGCCACACAGAGAGGGCAGTAGAGATTTCTTCCCTTCACACACAACTGAGTCATCCCTGGAGGTGATTTCCTGGGTCTTGGGGTACCATCTCTAGGACACCTGGTCTGGGCTCAGCCTACTAGAAAGCTCAGTAAACTCAGCCAGCTTGAGAGTCCCCATGCATTTGCCTGTTGCCCTGGCTGTTTCTGCCATAGAGGCCATGACACTCCTAACCAAGCAGGAAAGATGCAAATCTTCCCACCTTCCCAGACAGGAATGAGTTTATGTTTGTTTGGGGAACACACCAGGTAGTGCTCAGGGCTTGTTCCTGGCTCTGCACTCAGGGGGGTCACTCCTGGTAGGCTCAAGGGCACAAGGGGGTGTCGGGAATCAAACCCAGGTTTAAGGCGTGCCCCGCCCACTCTACTAAAAGCTCTAGCACCCCTGGCGAGGAAAGGTTTGGGTTTACCTCCATCTCTGACCTCCCTTGAGGCCCGCTCCTGGACACCCGGATATTCATGATTGGGATCGAAGGAGAGGGGGGGGGGACCTCCCGATGCTCCCAGGCCATCCTTAAGGGCTTCTTGCCCCTCCTGCTCCAGTCTCTTTGCACCAGGGGTTTTTTCTGAGGTCTTTCTGAGCAAAGCGAGGAGATGCTGAGGGGAGGCTTCCCAGCTGGGCGGGATAGGGAGTTCTGGGATTCATGGGTTCGAAGGAAGCTGAGTATAGAGAGTTTTAATCTGGGGCTGAAGGGCTGAATGCGGAGGAGCGGCTGGGGTGCCCCTCCGTGCCAGCACTGGATTTTTAGGGGGTGCAGGGTGGGCAAACCCCTGGCAATGCGCCCTAGGCCGTTCAGTACTGGGGTCTAGCAAGGAAACTCTTTGGGACAGGGGGCGAATGGGAAAGTGAGGGAGTACGGAGAAAGGCTCAGGATGGCAGGCGCAGGCTTCTCCGGGCCCGGAGTTTTTGGGGGTGCCCTAAGGGCTCCCACCCCGCCCTCCCTCACCCCTCTGTCCAATCCTGGACTCCTTCTGCCAGTTCCGCTCCTTGCCGGCAAGGGGCGACCTGCGCTCAGGGGGAGGACGGGAGCAGCGCGCTCGCCGCTTCCCCACCGGGGGCCGCCGTGTCGCTCCCTGGACGCGGTCGCGTCCCTTCCCCGCGGGCCGCACCTGTCACTCCGCCGTGGCTCAGGCAGTCCTGGGGTGCGGAGGGCGTCCCCGCGGTCCCTCCGCGCGGTCCCAGAGGGCGAGGCGGGCCCTAGGAGCAAGGCGCGCTCGGAGGCGGGACGGGGAGAGCGAAGGCGCGACGGGCGGAGGCCGCGCGGGGAGAGACGGAGAGGGCAGGCGGCCGGAGATGCCGCGCGCGACGGACCCGGGACGGGCGCCCCGGAGGGGGAGGGCCGGCGGCGAGAGCGGGAGTCACGGTGGTGCTTTTCGCCCGTGCCGTGTGCCCGTGGCGTCCCCGCGCCCCGGTTCACCACGCCTCGGCTCTGCGGGGCCGGGGTTGGCGGTGGCGGTGCCCTGGAGGTGCGGGGCGGCGGCGTCGGGGCTCACTTGCCGGCTCGCTTCCGCGCTGCCGTCCTAGGCGGTGGAGGAAGTTGGTGGTCTTACGAGCCCGCAGGGCCTGCCAGCCTCCTCCCCCGCCCCCTGCCCCCTCCCCTGGCCCCATGCCCGCCTGCCGCCTGCCTCCCTCCTCGCCTGCCTCCTCCCTCCCTGCCCACCTGCCTCCTCCCTCCCTAACCGTCCGACCGTTTGCCCACCTGCCCCCCTGGCTCCCTCCCTCCCTGCACCTACATCCCTCCCTGCCTGCCCTCACTCCTTCCCTGCCTGCCTGCCTCCCCCTCCCTGCCTGCATCCCCCTCCCAACCTCCCCCTCCCTGCCTGCCTCCCCTGTCCCTGCCTCCTCTCCTGCCTGCCATCCCGAGTCCATCCGCCTTCCCCCGCCCCCACGGGGGGGGCCGCTGGCAGAAGGAGAAGAGCAGGTCCCATTCGCCGTGAATGTCTGTCCCTCGCCTCGTCTGGCGCGGCTTTGGCCCGCCCGGGAGACCGCGCCCACCACGTCGATCGGCCGAGGAAAGGAGAGGCACACCGCGGGAGTACAGAGACACCGCGCCCCACCAGGGGGACGCCGCCCGGAAGGTAGGCGGGCCCAGGACAGCAGCCCTCTGGAGAAGGTAGAGGCTCTTTTCAGCCTCCGCCCTGCGTCCTCGGGGCGACGCCGGGCCCGAACCAGACAGACCCCGCGGGAACGCCTGACACGCGGCAGCAGGTGGGAGGGGGTCCATCGACGTCAGACCACGGACACCGGGGCCACCTCTCGAGCCTTGGGCCAGAGGACGGCAACAACCCCAGGTGTACAGAGAGCCGGCGCACAGGGCCTGGGCACACGGCTGGGGCGGGGGGGGGAGGCGTGCGGGGAAGCCGACGGGACAGGTCCTCAAGACGAGCCCCAAGCAACCCGCACACGGCGCACCCAGAAAGCCGGCCTCTCCGATCCTCTTGGCGGAAAGCCACCGAGAGAGGGGTGAGGGGTGTCCGGTCCATCCGCCTTCCTCAGCCCCACGCCCGCCGCGAGCAACGACTGAGGCGAGCAGCCCAGAGCGGAAAGGAGCTGGGGCAGATAGCAAAGGGACTGGCCAGAGCGAGTGGCCCCAACAAGAGCTGAGCAGGGTGAAAGTGGCCCAAGAGGGATCCTAATAGGGCGAGGCGGCCCGAAGGGACTGGAGCAGGACGAGCGGTCCAAGGGAACTGGAGCAGGGGCGAGAGCGGCCCGGGGGGACTGGAGCAGGGACGGGCGGCCCAAGGGAGAGTGGAGCAGGGACAGCGGCCCCGGGCCGTAAACCCCACAAACCCAGGGCTGCCGGTGAGGCGCGGGTGAGCGGGACAGGGCCCCAGGACCCTGGTCTGGATCTCTCGCTCCTCCTCAGCTCCCTCGGGTTCTGTTGGAAACTCACCGTCCGGCGCAGCCCCACCGTAGTTCGGATACAGACCCAAGACCAAAAGCAGACCAAGTGCCAACTTGGAGCAGCAGCGAGCAGCCACGGCCATGGCGATGGGCGCATCTCATAGCAAAGCCTCGGGAGAGCCTCTTGGCTGTGCCCGACAGCACAGCCTGGAGTCGGGTCCGCTCACGGAGAAAGTTCTTCTTTCTCGCGGGTTCGGTCATCCCCTCTCTCCCTGCGGGCGCACACTCCTCGCCTCTCGCGCCGGCCACTAGAACCACCCCGCGGATCCCTCCCTTTTCCCTTCCCCTTCCCCTCCCTCTTCCTCTCCTTCCCTCCCTCTTCCTCACCCCTCCCTCTCCCTTCCCCCATCTCCTTCTCCCCATCCTCTCCCCACTCCCCCTCCTCCCTCCCCTCTCCCATCCCTCTCCCTTCCCCCTCCCTCTCCGTCTCCCCCTTTGTCTCCCTCCCTTTCCCCTCCCTCACCCTCCTTTTCCCCTCCCTCTCCTCTAGATGGTGGGTACCATCTAGATTACATCTAGAGTTCTTTCATTATATTGGATTGTGGTGGTAGAGCTTTTTTGTACTATTAAAAGCCTTTTTTGGAACAGTGCCGGACTCCTGAGCTTTCATCCTTTCCCAGGTGGCCTAGGAGGTAGAAGAGAACTTCAGTCCCAATACTGTCAGGGACCCCAGCTGGCCAATGGACCAGGGGGCCAGCCGGCCTGTCCTTTCTTCCCTCCTTCCCAGGTCCTTCTGCCTGCCTCCCCTCGCCCCTGCCCCTTGGCTGAGATAGAGAGATCAAACCCAGAGTAGAAAGGAGCTGGGACTTGTGGCCCTGAGTGACCCAAAGGGGACTGGCACAGGGCGAGTGGCCCCAAGTGGAATCTAACAGGAGCCAGTGGCCCATGGGGAGTGGATAGCTGGGGTTTGCGCCCTGGCCATAAACCCACAGCCCAGGGCCACTGGTGAGGCCTGGGTTGGCGGGTGTGGTTCTGGAAAGCACCTCCCCTTTTACAGAGCACAGTTTTTTTTTTTTCAATTTTTTACTTTTACAATTACAAAGATATACAATTAAAAAGTTCATATTTGGGTTTTTTGGTCATACAGTGTTCCAGCACCCACCCTCCACCAGTGCCCATCTCCCACCACCAATGTCCCTCCTCCCCCTCCCCCAGCCCCCTCCATGGCAGGTTCTTTATTTCTTTCCATTTCTCTCTCTTTCTCTTTCCTTCCCTTCCAGACTGTGGATTACAGAACATACATTAAAGGGTTGTCATGTGTATCTTTCTGCCTGTATTTAATACTCGGTTGTAGGTTGGTATTAGTACTTTCGACAATTGTTAGCACACTGTTCCATTTTCTGTCTTACCTAGCCTCTGACTCCCACCTGTTTGTGATAATTTCCACCTTTGACAAGACCTCCTGATACATGTTTCACTTGACCTTGGATATTGGTATCATAATATGTATGTATATATATATACATATATATATGTCAGCATGCATTGCATTTTTATACAAAAATGACAGTTTCTCGACTGTCACTGGCTTTTGGATTGTTTCCAAATCTAAACCCTGCTACATGAACAGAAGAATGCATGTAACTTTTTCAGTTAGGTGTGTGTGTGTGTGTGTGTGTATTGGATAGACACATAACAGCGAAATTTCTGGATCATATAGTAAACCTCCATGATTGTGCGAAGAATGCCCAGAGAGAAAAGACACAAAGGACGCTTGTCTTCAGAAAACTTGAGATCATTCGCCAACGTGGCAAGGCGCTGAGCCTCAGGAGACCAAATGCTAACGTCCAAGCTTGCTAAACAGTGCAGAAAAGCGATAAATGCAGACCTCAAAGACAGAAGAGCAGAAATCCTGGAAGATTCAGCAGAAGCCGGGAAAAGTATTCGCAGTGCCCGCCTGTCCTTCGCCAACTATAAGACCAAGATGACTGCCCTCCGATGCCCTGATGGATCTATCACATCTTCCAGAAAGGCAATGGAGAAGATTATCCAGGACTTCTACTCAAATCTCTTTGATAGCCACATCCACCTGCCCACATACCAAATTCTAAAGGATGGATATGTCATTCCCAACGTTCTCCCTTCTGAAATCCGACATGCCATCTCGTCGGTAAAGAAGGGAACAGCACCAGCCCAGACAAAGTCAGACCCGAACACCTGAAGAATCTGCCGTTGGTACTCATCAATACACTAGCTCGGCTCTTCACATGCTACCTGTCCGAATGCAAGGTGCCCTCCCCAATGGAAAACCAGCAGGACAGTTCTACTATTTAAGAAGGGAGACATTCAAGACATTGGCAACTATCACCCCATCTGCCTGTTGTCTGTCATCTACAAGCTGTTTACAGGAGTCATCCTGAACAGGATTAGCAGAACAATAGATGAAGGACAACCATGCCAGCAAGCAGGTTTCCGGAAAGGATTCAGCACAATCGACCATATCCACACAGTAACCAAGCTCATTGAGGTTTGTAGGGAGTGCAAAGATGCTGCTCTGTCTCACGTTCATTGATTTACAGAAAGCCTTTGATTCTGTGGAGACTGAAGCAGTCATCGAAGCCCTAGTCAAACAGGGTGTTCAAACCCAATACATCAAGATCCTTCCTGAGCTCTGTTATGGATTCACCATCAGGATCTCACCATTCTACAAAGAAGTGATCATTGATGTCAAAAGAGGGGTTCGACTGGGTGATACCATCTCACCAAAAACTCTTCAGTGCCACCCTCGAGAACATCATGAGACAATTAGAATTGAAAGGAATTGGAGTGAAGATAGATGGTCGACAACATACACCACCTCCGCTTCGCTGATGACATCGTTCTAATAACACCAAACATTAGCCAAGTGGCACAAATGCTGGCTGACTTTGACCGAGAATGTGGAAAGGTAGGTCTACAGCTGAATCTGAAGAAAACTATGTTCATGAGAAATGAACTAGTTCCCTGAGGCCCCATTCACTCTCAATGGAACAAACATCTCTGAACGCAGCAGTTATGTGTACCTAGGTTGAGAAATCAACATGATGAAGGACCTAAAACCTGAGCTGTGCAGGAGGAAGAGGCATTGAAGAAATAGATAAAAGGACAAAGAACATCTCTTTGACTCCACCATTCTCCCTGCATTAACATATGCCTCAGAGACCTGGGCCCTATGAAAGCAGGATGAGAATGCTATTCAGGTCTCCCAGAGAGGAATCTAAAGAGCTATGCTTGGAATATCAAGCCTCACTCAAGTGAGTGAAGGAATCCGGAGTTCTGACCTCCCTTGCTATTCCAGAATCAGGGACGCTGTCTCGTTTGCCAAGGCATCGAAAATCAGATGGGCTGGACATGTAATGCGATTTGGAGACAACCACTGGACTAGAGCCGTTACCGACTGGATCCCACGGGACGTCAAAAAGATCACATGGCCGCCCACCTACAAGATGGTCAGACTTCCTTGCTAAGACCCTGAAGGAACGGTTTGAGGCTCTTCATATTCCTGAATCAACCAGATGCCATTGGGCTACATTGGCACGTGATAGGGTCCAATGGAAATGTTACTGGCGCCCACTTTCGAGCAAATCGATGAACAACGGGATTCAAGTGATCAAGTGATAGTAAATCTATCTTTAGAATCTTCACTAACCACCACCCTGATTTCTCTAGAGTCCACCTGATCTTATATCACTGTCAAATCAGTAGGATGAAGCAGTGTAGGCCATGCCAATGCTCAGACTTATTGGTGCCAGTTGTGTCCAGTTAAGTCCCAAGTCCCAGATGCACACCGAGATACATTACAATCAAAACCGTGAAAAGCAAATACAAGAGTTGGGGATTTGGCACACAGCAGCTTGCTGAAAGCTGGGATTTCAATAGGTCCTTCTTGGTCTTTCAGACACCAGTGGGGGTGCAGCCTAAACTCAAAGCTGGGAAGGTCACAGGATGTGGCCCCAAAAGGCACAGAGAGGGCAATAAAGAGAGAAAATTCTACAAGCAGCAAGAGAAATAAGGGAACTTCGATGAAAGTTCCAGAAGCTTTTCAACAGGGTATACATGCCAGAAGACATTGGCTGGTATGTTCTAACTGCTCTCTGGCCTTCTTGGAGTTCAAAGCAACCAAATCTGATCGGACTTGTTTAGTAGGGCAGGCACCCAAGGCCAAGATCGCGCTTTTTGGGTAGTTTCGTTTTGTGTGAGGGCCACAGATGGTGGTGCGCCGGGCCGACTCTGATTCAAGGCTGGGGTGGGGGCCTAGACTGGGGTGTGGGGCTGTCGGCTGTGCGTGTGGTCATCCCCTGGCCTTCACTCTGTAGGGTCTCTAGTCCTCTAGAGTGACCGGCTCTACCCCCTTTCGTTGCTCTCTCGGGACCCACAGGCTCCGACGCCGCGGCGCCCTCCCAGCCCCGCCATTCTCTCCAGCCCTGGCTCAGGTGCAGCAGGGCGACCCTCCTCCCGCTGCACCCTCCCCTCCCACAGCAGCCTCCTCCCCGCTGCACCTCTCCATGGCACCCCTCCTTCCGCTGCACCTCTCCAGGGCACCCTCCACCTCCGCCCCAACCCTCCAGGCCTCCTCTGGCTTAGCGCTCTCAGCTCGCTTCCTTCCTGCTCCCTCCAGAAGGCGGGAATGCGTAGCTGAACAGCAAAGAACCCGGCGCTAGTATTCTCGGAGCAAGGTTCTGGGGGCACTGGAGAGGCCCCCGAAAGTGCTTTGGGAAAATGGAAGGGACTGCGAAGAGAGGAGGAGCGCCCTGCTGAGGCTCTAAGCGGACCCCAGCCCGCGGCTCCCGTAGTGAAAAGTTAAGGCGGCCGCCCCTGCGGATCAGGCACGGCCAGGCCAGGGAGGCTCCGCCAAAGCCCCGGACCCCAGAGCCCCGCGTGCCTCTGCCCTGCTCACCCGGTTTCTCACCCGCGCTGCCGGCTGCCCTCTGCACGGTCAGATCTGCTGGGGACTGAAACACCAGATTGCACTTTCCAGGCTCCACCCACACGCCCGACAAGCACCCCAACCCCTCCAGGGCTCTGACCTTCTAGGGCTGTGAACCAGAAACTCCACCTTCGGACTTTGAAACCCAAACACTTCCTCCATTGAGGCTCATCTTGTTTTTTTTGGGTTTTTTTTTTGGGGGGTGGTTGTATTCTTTGTTTTGTTTATGGCAGAGATAGTAAATTTTATTTCTTTGCAAAGCTGTATTGCTATAGTTTGGAGTTTACATGGAATAGGTAAGGTCTATATATGTCCATGTTCCCACAAGGCATCCTGTAACTTCATGAGAAACGCCACAGGAAGAATGAGGCCCACAGTTTTAAAGAAAAAATAGTGTGAGACTATATCCAAGGCCAGGGAAAACAGGCGCCAGGAGGACGTGTCAGTAGTTGGAGTCTACCACATGTATGTGGGGGCAGAGGGTAGGTAGAGAAGGGGCCAGTTTGACCCATAACAGTTGGAAATAGCAGAGAGAGAGAGAGAGAGAGAGGGAGGGAGATAGAGAGAGGGAGGAGGGAGGGAGAGAGGGAGAGGGGAGGAGAGACAGAAAGAGGGGAGGGAGAAAGAGAGAGAGAGACCTGTCTTAAAGGCAGTTGTGGGCGGTTGGGAGAGAAACCGGGCATATTGGTGTTGAGAAACCCGCACTGGTGGAGGGATGATGTTGGAACACATAGGACCGAAACCCAAAGTGAACAGCTTTGTAGTTGTATATCTCATGGTAGTATAATAAATATTTTTTAAATATTTCTTTTAAAAAGGTTTGTCTATTTTTAGCATTTTCAGTAACCACTGTTAGGTAAGCAAAACGGCAGGCAGGTTCAATGAGCCAAAGGGCTTCCATGTTGCTGTGAAAAGTTGCCAAGGGCTCAGCATCACCCCCATTTGGCCTTGAGAGAGGACATCTGGGCAAAAGAAAACAGCAGTCTACCTGTGGTACCTATGGGAATCGCTTGGCTGCAGGCAGGACATACTAATATTTAGAACATCCCAAGACATCAAATAACTTGTCTGTGCAACTTGAGTTGTGTTTCTCCCTGAGTTATGTTTTTCTTTGGAACTTAAGTATTGTGGATTATAACGCAAATAGTGGCTACATAACCTTAAACTTCCCCTTACTGGGGTCTTGCTTTGGCCCGGGTGCCTAAGAGCTTAACCCCAGCTAGCTGGCTTAAATAAGATGCTTGCTTTTTGCAAGCATCTTTTTACTCGCTGGCTTCTTTGTGATTCCTAAGAACTTGCAACTCCGGACCCTAACAGTCCAAAGCAATCAAATCTGATCAGACCCGGTTAGTAGGGCAGGCCACCCAGGGCCAAGAGGGACGTCCCCAGCTCCTCCCCACACCGTCTAATCTCTACCGACTCCTTCCCTTTCCTGAGGTTCCGGGTCGAACCTCTGCGCTCACCGTCCTCCTGAAGCTGAAACAGAAACCCAAAATGGACTTGGAGGTCTTAATCCGAGCCAAAGTCACCTGGAGTCCCAAGCACGATGGAAAAGCTTTGCTGGTCCCGGTAGGAATTTGCCAGACCTGGCGGGCTAGCGGCCAAAAGATCGCGCTTTTTGGTAGTTTCCGTTTTGTGTGAGGGCCACAGACGGCTGGGATGGGGCCTAGACTGGGCGGTGATTGAACGGGGTGGGGGTGTCGGCTGCGCGCTTGGGCAGCCCCTGGCCTTCACCCAGTAGGGTCTCTGGCCCCCTAGGGTAACCGGTTTCACCCCTTTCCTCGCGCTCGCGGACCCCCCGGCTCCGACGCGTTGGCGCCCTCCCAGCCCCGGCGTTCTCCTCCAGCCCTGGCTCGGGTGCAGCAGGGCGACCCTCCTCCCGCTGCACCCTCCTCTCGCTGCACCCTCCGCCAAGGCAGCCTCCTCCCCGCTGCACCTCTCCAGGGCACCCCTCCACCTCCGCCCCAACCCCTCCAGGCCTCCCTCTGGCCTCGTGCTCTCAGCTCCGCTTCCTCCTTCCAGCTCTCTCCAGAAGGCGCGAATGCGTAGCTGAACAGCAAAAGAACCCGGCGCTAGTATTCTCGGAGCAAGCCAGTTTGAACCATAATAGTTGGAAATAGCAGAGGAGGGAGAGGGAGGGAGGGAGGGAGGGAGGAGGGAGGGAGGGAGGGAGAGAGGGAGGGAGGGAGGGAGGGAGGGGAGGGAGGGATAGAGTCTTAAGGCAGGTTGTGGGCCTTGGGAGAGAAACCGGCATATTTCTGTTGCGAAAGGCGCACTGGTGAAGGTGGGTGCTGTCACACTGCATGACAGAAACCCAAACATGAACATCTTTGTAACTGTCCACCGCAGGGTGATTCAATTGTTTTAAAAATGAAGGAAAAAATACGGCCACAGACCTCGACTAGGAAAGGCAGGAAGCTGTGCAGAGGAGAGCTGGCACCCGCTGGCACCTTTGACCCCACATCTGGGTAGTCACTTCCAGGGGAACTACCAGGGTGCTCCCTGTCACCGGGTCAGAGCCTGGAGGCCCGGGCGGGTGCCTGATGTGGGCGCAGCAGCCGAGCGCCCAGGCAGGGAGGGGACTCCGGCCCCGCCCGGCACAGCCCCTGCTGGAAAGGCGGGACTCCGCGGCGCTGGCGGGGCGTGTGCCCAGGGCTGGGCCGTGCTGCAGGGGAGCTGCAGGTAACTCAGCCCCCCGCGGGTTGGGGATCTCGGCTGGGGCTTCGCGGGCTGAAACTCGGCGTGGGGCAGCCGCGGGGTGTGGGTAGCGGAGGGGCCTGGTGCCCGCCGTGGAGGAGGTGAGCGGGGTGCGCCCGGGTGCAGGAATGGGGCGGCCGCTGCTCGGAACCCAGTCCGGGGGTGGTGGGCGGGCCGCAAGCTCACCTGTGTTTCAGGAAGGGGGACAGAGGACCCCGCTAGCAGCCCCGGGAGAAGCGGGGAGACGGCCCCAAGTGCAGGATCGTGGGGGGTTGGAGAGGGTGCAGGGGTGAGGAGGCGCCCGAGTCCGGCTGCTGGAGCAAGGGTCGCCGCTGCTGCGGAGGTCCCAGCTTGGCCACAGGTCCGGGAAGCTCCGGGAGGCTCCGGAAAGACTCAGCAACTGGAGGAGCAGCCCTGGGAGCCCGCGGGTCTGGACAGGCGCAGAGACCTAGTGGGTAGGGTCGGGCCATGGGGCCTCAGGAGCTGAGGGAAAGGGCGTCTAGGGTGGGAGGAGCAAACTGGTTTCCGGGGTGCTAGAGAAAACACTGGTTCATGCACCTGCCCTACAGAGGTTCCTGAGGGCCACCGGTTCTGGAGGCTCCAGTGGTGGAGGGGAAGGGGTAACCCACAGGCAGGCTGCCCACAAGTGCTGGGTGTATCGTTTTGGGGGGGTGGGGAAAAGAAAGAAGCAAATAATAAGTAATCATCAAAGAGTTATGGCAGCAGATGATTAAATTCTACCATGGAATGTTATGAAGCATATGTGTGTGCTTTGCAGGGCAAGTAGATTTCTCTCTCTCTCTCTCTCTCTCTCTCTCTCTCTCTGTGCGTGTGTGTGTGAGTGTGTGAGTGACACCGGGGATGCTCAGGAGTTACTCCTGGCTCTGCACTCAGGAATTACTCCTGGCGATGCTGGGGGACCATATGGCATGCGGAGATCCAACCCAGGTCAGCTGGGTGCAAGGCAAATGTCCTCCCCGGACACATATTTTTACTCTGATGATGTAACTGGCTGTGGGAAAAACTCAGCAGCAACTGCAAGAGTCTGCAGGCATGGGAACTTCCTGGTGATGTTCCCAGGAACATCTAGCGAGCTAGTAATGCAAGAAGGCTCTACTCAGATCCAGGAACCTCAAAGCCAACCATCTAGCGTGGCCCAGCTGAGACTGATAGTACCCAGTGATCAACCTGCCTTTCCTAAATGGAAAGGTGAACTGGCTCAGACTAAAGACGGCCTAGAACAAGCCCCAAATGAGCAGGGTGCTGGGAGTGTAGGCCTGATAAGTGGACATACCCCCATTCAAGATTTCTCTAATGACCACTGTAAGAAAACTGTAGTGGGGCAGCCAGCACCTGTTTCTACACCAAGACTCGGACTTTTTGAGTAAAGAGAACCATGTTCATCACTGTCCAGCTTTTAATGGCTAATGCAAAGCTCACCTGGTGTGTTTCAGCTCTTTCCTTTTCCTTCTTCCCTTGCTTCCAGACTGTGGGTGTCCATCTTCAAGGGATAGTACATACCTCTTAAGGGGATAGTGCTTTAAGGTTGGGAAACTGTTATACAATTGAGGCCAGATACTGAACCTGACCAGAGACTATAAATAGGGGCCTCAGGAGAGCATCCTGGGGGCTTCTAAGGCCATCGCCTGGGCCTGGGCCGTGGAGCCCTGGTGCCTGAGCTGGATGCAGCACCAAGGGGAAGAAGCTGCTCCTGGTGCCTAGGCTGGAGCACCAGAGCCACAGGCCTGAGCAGGAAGGCTGCCACCAAAGCTACAGGCTACGAACAGGGTAACAGAGGAACAGGGCCAGGTGGTGGAACTCACAAATAGGGACTTAGAGAAACAGTGAAATAGAAGCAACAGGAGGAAACAATGTAACAGGGAAACAAAGATGGGACATAGCTGAGGAGCCAGAGAAAAGAGGCCGGAAGACAAAAGCCCTGAACATAGGACCTGAGAAAGAAGTCCCGAAGAGAGGGCCTGCGAGAGGAGCGAAGAGGTCAGCCCTGAGTGGAAACATCAGAAGCCAGCTGCCCTGACAGAGGAGCCTACACAGACGCCCCCAAGAGAGCAGCCTCCAGGAGAAAGCACAGAGCGAGCCAGAGGTCCCTGGAGAGCCCTGAGAAGCAACAGGAACGATGAAAGAGTGACCTTCAGGAACCTCTGCCTTGCTCTTTAGTCCCTCAACTGGTCAGGGGCACCCGTGTCAGCCCGCACACAGGCTGCGAGCCCTAGTGGGCAGTGAGGAATGCAGGGGCCCCAGCAGGCCCAGCATCTGCGCCATGGTCACCCCCAGCCCCCAAGTACTGTTAGGGCTATGGAGTCCACTGGAGGTCCCTTGAGCCTGTGGCCTTGGGAACCCCCCTGAGGGGGCCACTACCCCTCCTACTCCTTTATTTATCAGCCTTTAAGTCAGGCTATTGCAGAGAAGTGACCACTTCCAAAAAGCTCCGCTCCAGAGCCTGTGGGCAGTTGAGAACTGTTTCTGTTTTCATGAAGAGAGGAGAGGAAGGAGCAAAAGTCTTAAGACTGTAGCACACTGTGTCCTGACAGTTTAGAGGAGTTGAAATTCTGGATTGAACATGTGATATTCCAAAAAATGTAAAACTGATACATGAATAGTTCTTAATGATGAGAAAACAGTAACTTAGAGATTCTATTCTTGGGTTGTTCCAGATTCTGGTTTTTGTTAATATTGCTGCAATGAACATAGAAGTGCAGATGGCTTTTCTGCAGCGTGGTTTTATCCTGTTCATGCATATGCTGGGTGACTCCAGTATTTCTTTCCTGTACCAATCGAACATAACTATAAAGATATTTATTGTAACTTGCAAAAAAAAGACAATACCACTTTTCTCATAAATGTATTTGATACATTCACAGTTTCTGAGTAAGACTGTGCTTGATTCAGATTTTTTGAGTTATTGAAAATAAGCATTTAAGAGAAACAATTACTAGAATTTTCTCAAGGGTAAAGAATTCAACAAATAGAACTGAGGTGCTTCTACCACTAAAGGCAGGTCCCCCCCTGGTTCCTTCTCACACTTTCATACTCAGCGGCCTCAGTTCGCCCTCATCACCATCACCACATCAGCAAGGGTTCTTGAGAGTCTCTGTGTGCTCAGACCCCGGACAGAGATGTGCAAACTTGCCTGATCCCGTGATGGTGCTGCGAGTAGTTGACCAGAGTAATAGAAAGTGCAGCTCCTCGGTCATCAAGCTCTATTGTGTACGCATACACGCACACACATGCACGCACACATAAGCATGTGTGTGTGTTCTTATTTCTTTTCTTCCCAAATCTTGTGACTATAAATAGAATTATTCAGATTCTCCTTGACCTATTTAAGCTTCTGACATCTCTTCTTCTCCTCCAGTATCCTAGGACCAATTCTAGGATTGGTCAATCTCTCCTTCCTGCTGTCCTTACCATCAATCTGCTAAACTTTCTGTTTTGGCACATTGAACTGTCAAGAATTCTGGGTTGTAGTGGGCTATAAATTGAAAGTTTATCACAAAGGGTTAGAACAATAATACAACTGGTAGGGCATTTGCCTGGCTTGCAGCCAGCCTGGACTCAAACCCAGGCATCCTGTATGATCCTCTGAGCACCACCCAGCGTAATTCCTGAGTGCAGAATCAAGAGTAACCCCTGAGCATTGCTGAGTGTTAACCAAAACCAAAAGCCAAAAACAAACCAAAAAAATTGACCACAAATATCCACAATTGACTCTCCATTATGCACTTCTGACCCTGAAGATTTATTAGTCAAGGCTCTCTAGAGAGACAGAAAGAAGTCAGACAGAGAGAAGCAGAGGAAAGATTGCGATAGATAATTTTTTTTAATTAAATGGCAACTATAGAATGCATGGTTTGGCTGGAGAATTTCTTAATGCCCTGGGAGAAAGTGTTGACACATACAGCTAACTTACGAGACCAGTGCTCTAACCACTGAACTACAGAGCCCTAGCAAGTACAGCCAACTTTGAAGAGAAACTTGAAGTAGTATTTCGAGAGTTTGGGGGATATAACGGACACAGTCTGTTCTGCCACCTTCTTTTCCCTTCTCGGCTCCTGACACTTTTTGTTTTATTATGTCACCATGAGCTAGACCATTACAAAGCTGTTCATGATTGAGTTTCAATCATCAATCCAGCATGTTCCAGCATGTCAGATGGTGCTGGGAAATGTGCACTTGTGGACGGATGGCCCTCCACAAGTGCACATTTCCCAGCACTAACTGACATCTCTTTTCTTTTTGGCTTTTTGGGTCACAGCCAGCGATGCTAAGAGGTTACTCCTGGCTCTGCATTCAGGAATTACTCCTGGAAGTGTTTGGGAACCATACAGGATGCTGGGAATCAAACTGGGTCGCTGCATGCAAGGCAAATGCCTACCCACTGTACCATCATTCCAGCCCCCTAACTGACATCTCTTCTTAACTGCAAAGACCTTTGAACCATCCCCGTGATTTCTTTATGAATTTATTCCTACACAGGAGCCGGAGCGATAGCCCAGTGGGTAGGGCATTTGCCTTGCACGTGGCCAGCTTATGCTGGCCCAGGTTCGATCCCTGGCATCCCATTTGGTCCCCGAGCACCGCCAGGAGTAATTCCTGAGTGCAGAGTCAGGAGAAACCCCTAGCATTGCCGGGTGTGACCCAAAAAAGGCAAAAAAAAAATTTTTATTCCTATACATTCCTTTATTACTTATCCCTCCTATATTTTTATCTCACCAAATAAAATGAAAATCCTTCATGCCTCTCACTTCTCTACCACTATCCTCACAAGTCACCTCTTCTCTACAGAATAGAAGTGATCAGTTATACTGTAGTCCTTTCTTTACCCATTAGTTTTTTACCCCTTTCTGCATTCCAATACCAAGATCTGCTACACTGGCTGCTACAAAGCAGATTATATCTACACTGCCAAATTATCTGGCCTAGTATCTGGCCCAGTCTTGGAGTCTGGACAAAGTCTTTCACACGAACACCCATTTCTGAACCATCAATTATTATTATGGTTACCTCATCACTGACTTTTCATTCATTGTTAGGTAAGAACAAGTTCTTTATAGGACCATTACTCTGCATAGAACTGAGTGTGAAGAGAGAGGGAGAAATAACCTGGAGTAAAGCTCAGACAAAGCTAGTGAGCCTACACTCAGTTTATCATCAGAACCTTCTTATCCTTAGTCTTCATTCTCTCGACAATCGATTCAGTGCATGAGGCTTATAAAGAGGTGACTACAAGACAGAGATGATGATGACAATGATGATGATGATGATGATGATGGTTTTTTAAAAGCATCAGAATTATAAGACACAGTTTCATTGTAAAATCCAGGATGGCCAGTGACCATGCGCAAGGATAGAAGAATCCCAAATTAACTTGAGAATAAATTCATTATTTTACCCCCAATATCCCCCACCATTTTATCCTCTTAGGGTCTCATGGTCTAGGTGAGTTGTACTCCCTCAGTGAGCGTAACATTCTTTATTCGCTCTCCTGACTCAAAATTTAATCTCTTTGGGAAAATAATCCCACATGTAAACCCACAGAAAATGTTACTCAATAGGACATCACTAAGTCCAGGCAATTTGTTATATAAAATTAACCAAGACAGAGGCATTGCATTGCTTGATATATAATCAAGCAATCTCAGTCTGGAATTCCTATAACTTCTCATTTTCAAAGGCACAGGCACACACTAAGCTTTACCTGTCGATTCTAAAAGAATATAGCAAAATCTGCCCTGACTCATACCAGATTCCAGAGAGACCCTTTGAAGTGTGACAGTAATCACACAGGCTCAGTTTAGATGTGAGCAGCACGATGATCCTATATAATGTGTCATAGGGAAGTGCCATAAACTGCAGAGGTAAGACAACGCGGCATAATCCCAAGCAGAGGTTTAGACAAAACTTCCAGAGAAATTCAAAAGACAGGAGTTCAGGGTTGGGTTCTCATCACTTGTATCACTTGTCTTCCCATTGTATATCACTTTGCTCAAGCAGGCACCAGTAACATCTCCATATGTCTTGTCACATGCTAGTGTAGCCCAAGGGCAACTGCTTGCTCCAGGAACATGAAGAGCCTCAAACCATTTCTTCAAGTCATGGGAATGAGGTCTATAATTGTTACTGGTTTTTGACATATTTAATATGACATGGGTAGCTTGCCAGGCTCTGCCGTAGTACTCTTGTAGTAGCTCTTGTAGTAGCTCATACTCTTGTAGTAGCCTCTCATCTCGTGCATGTATTTAAGAATATTTATTGCAGCCATGAGAATCAGGGAAAGATCAGCTCTTCTGCTGGGTGGAGCTCTTATGAGCTGTGGAGTCCAGATGTTGAAAATGGCGGCCCTCATGGGATGGGGGTTCCTCTGGTTTCTTGCAAGGCTCTCCTGGGATGGCGTGCCAGGGCTAGACCCGTCTTCCCTCCTGGGTGCCTTATAATCAGCTGGGCACAAGGAGAGCTGGTAGAAGCTCTACCCTGTGTCTCTGAGTCTCTGGATCAGGCATACCTGGGCTTGAAATGGACGGCTGTAGGGTGGGACTCTGATGAGCAGGACTTGTGATCAGCTCTTCTGCTGGGTGGAGCTCTGATGAGTTGTGGAGTGTGGATGTTGAAAATGGCAGCCATCATGGTATGTGGGGTTCTCATATAAATTGATTTAATGATGGCAGCTAAGATATAAAATCATCTATAAAGTTGATCTAGGACAAATTTAGAGAAAAGGCAGACTCAGCCCATCATGAGACTCAGCAAGTACGGATGAAGATCTCAGTATAGGAAGTTGTTAACCTTAGTCACATGTTGGAGTCGTGTAAGGAATATTTCCAGAAATGAAAATAGTAGACCCCACAGTACTCACATTGGTCTAGTGTATCTAATGTGCGTTAGACTTAAAACCATGGACGGCTGAAAAAAAGATGACAAAGCTTGATGTCTCCATCAGTAAATAGGGCCAGAAGATATAAATATTTATAGATATCATGTTATCAATCTTCATATCTTATGTGTATTTGCATCAAATTAATGCAGCCTCAGGAGTAATTCCTGAGTGCAGAACCAGGAGTAACCCCTGAGCATTGCAGGGTGTGACCCAAAAAAGAGAAGAAGAAGAAGAAGAAGAAGAAGAAGAAGAAGAAGAAGAAGAAGAAGAAGAAGGAGGAGGAGGAGGAGGAGGAGGAGGAGGAGGAAGAAGAAGGGGTGGAGGAGGAGGAGGAGGTGGAGGAGGAGGTAGAGGAGGTGGAGGAGGAGGAGGAGGTGGAGGAGGAGGAGGAGGAGGAGAAGGAGGGAAGGAGAAGAAGAAATGAAAAAAAATCAGCTAGGTCATACTCACATTTATAACACTCAAAGAATTTCAAAGCAATATGATCATGATCATTGTTTTCTCAGCTTCTGTGACAACATCACAGAAAACTCTGCCTTTGTTCTGGCATTGTTGCGTGTGTGGGAGGATGTTGTCATAGAAATTTGTGCTCCCACATGCTAAAATGGCAGCAAAAATTCCTCAGCTCACTTCCCAGACCTCACCCTCACAACCTGTGGTTCAGGGACTTATGCCCTCCCACAAAGTGAGCCATTCAGGCAACCAAGACTCCATGTCTCTGAGGAATCTGAGAAAATGATTCCAGCCCCGGACTGGATCTGGATCATACTGTGGACAACATATATCATCCTCATACTGCCCCTGCTTGAATTTTATCCTCTCATTACTGACAATAAATGTCTACCAATTTCAGGTCAGAATTCACCAATTGACAAACAAAGGCAGCTAGGTCACTGCAAGAGGCCTCTTGGGATCCATTTCTCTGAAGCCTTTGAGCAATATGGGCAGATCAAGTCCCCACCCTATCTGCCAAGGGCTCGGCATTCCACCCATCCACCTGCCGCTCCTTCAGCTACCAGAGAAATGGCTCAGTTTCAGGAATGCTCTCCAAGAGACAATGGCAGCTGATCAGCCCAGCTTCAAAGATCCTGAACCTCACAGAGCTGAGAGCCCAGTAGAGCACAGAAAGTAAGGTGGGAAAAGTACATAGAAGCCCACTAAGCCGAAGGAGCGAAGATAATAACATAGAAGGCTCAATTAGCACCTCACAGCTCAGTAAATGCTCACACAGGGACTTTAGTAACACCATTATGTGATATATGTTATAACAAGCTATATCAAGTAAATTACTTTGTTCCTGCGAAGGGAACAAGCTTGAGGGGTAGGTGGGAAACTGGGGGCAGTGGTGGAGGGAAGGTCACACTGGAGGTAAGACTGGTGCTGGCATAAAATGCCTGAAACAACTTTTTGAACAACTTTGAATATCACAGAGAAATCATTGTGAACAACTTCTCCCTCGCTCACTCTCTCTCTTTCTCTCTCTCCTCTTCCTCTCCCCCTCATTGGGCGTTTTGGGTTGCAATACAGATACTGACAGGTTATCAGGTTTGTTCCTTTACATGATGAAGCAGGAATGTCCTGTCGGGTCAGAGATGCAGAGATAAGCCTCCAGGAACAAAATGTATTTCCATTAATATTTTTAATAATCACCAGCCAGAGGGACAACAGCTCTCATCTTGACAGCTGACTGACATCTTATACAAAGACCCCAACTGTCTTATATACCCACAGTACCAAAGGACAACACAACTTAAAGATAAGTTTGCATAGTTTACACTACAAAGACATTCCACATTTTTAGCATAGGATATAAGGATGATAGGAAGGAGACAAACAGTAACCAAAAACCTCAGGAGGTACTATCTAGGTAAGGTGAGATAAGCAAAAGAATATGTAACAGTTTGTTAATTCAGCCTTCCTGACTATCCCAAGATGTCAAGGTCTTGTCAGACATTCAAGTAAGAGAAAAACAAGAAAAACCTGTTTTCTGTCTGCACTTCAAGCAGCGTCCATAGGTTCCATCTTGGGCTAGCTTACAACCAACCAACAAGTGTCTGTGTATCTGCAGTTGTGAAAACAGTCACACTAGGGAATTCTACATACTAACACTATTGGGAGACAGTCTGCCAGAAAACCCTGTGTATCTTATTAACAGGCAGTATCCATCAGCCCTTACTTAGCATATCCTTTCTGCTAACATCTCCCCTTTTTGTTTAGGCTGCAATTTGGCCAACATAACAAACTGAGAAGCCTGTTGAAGCTTAGTCCTTTTCTTATACTGTTTGAACCTACAATATAAGATAAGACCAAGGACAGCTATAACCAAGATAAGCACTCCCATACCTGCAGCTCCTCCTATAAGTCCCTTTATGCTAGTAGTGGAGTTAAGAGAGCCAATGCCATAGCCAAATACTGCCAAAAGGAAGCAGCAGTAGCATCAGAAAGATGATTAGAAAAAAGTATTATGAATCTTGCTTCGTAGGCTAGCCAATTGATGGACAAGCAAAGTCAGTTTGAGTTACATCAGCCAGTTCAGCCTGCAGTTCAGTATTAATCTGCCTTTGAGCAGTCCAGAGTCTTTGCGAATTTTCATGCCATTTTTGCACGAACTCAACAGTCTGTGTTCCTTCTTTCATTGCCATCCCTGCTACAGTAGTAGATTCAGTCACTGCAATGATGCCCAAAACAGCAGCAATTAGCAGACTGATGAATCTATTGCTGCATGTAGAGACATGAATAATCAGTTGACAAAGAAGTCTAGTGGTCAGGTTCTCCTCCCATGGCCAGGGGAGTGTCACAGGCATCCAAATTCCTACTTGAAATCTGAGAAAATGCAAACTTTCTCTGATGTTTAGTTTTAAGGCAGCCAAACAAGTATACATGGAACACTTGTTCCAGGAGACGGTACCAGGAATTCCAAATTACTTTCCCCTTCTCTTTAAGTATTACAAAGAGAAGGGGCACACACACCTTTATTGGTCGTGTATAATTTTTATAGAAAATTACCAGCTCGGTCATACAGTTTTTATTATGATTTCCTTCCGAGACCAAGAATTCATGAAATGCAGAGATGATTTTCCACAGATGTATCTGTTTGGAAAATCCTAATTGAAAAGGCACAGTTGGTGCAAGCCCTTCGTTTTCCCATAAGATAGAATCATGGGAAGATGTTTCCACCTAATCCTTAGTAATATGGCAAGGTATTCTTTTTTCTCCACCTTTCTTTTTCTGGATGAAGCAGACTTTACGGCTCCAATCCAGTATTTGCACACGTTTTAAAATATACATATTAGCAACTGAGGCTCTACAATTATCCCAAGCAAGCCAATGTTGAGGACTTTTTAATGTATTCCTTTTGCTTACAGTCAACTGTGGAGTATCCACATTATTTACAATGTTTTGTGTTAGAAAACCTGTGGCTGATAACATTAACAAATCTTCTTTTATAGGATGGCATCAGAGAAATAAGAAATTAGCCAATTCTGATGACTGGGGTGGAGACAATTAGAATCTGCTCCAATACAAACTGTTACACCTTCATCATAAGTTTCATATTCAGAAAAACCTGTGCTTTCTTCTTCAGGCTTAAAAGGGCCTGTTATGAGGACCAGGTAACCAAAGAGATTCACTATTACAAACAGCAATAACATCATCCTGCCACGAAACTGTTCATAGTAGTGGAGCATAGGGTATGTATGCCCAATAAGTATAATTAGAACTGGCATTAGCTGATACACTTAAGATGGCTAGTACAGCTAGATAAAATGTGATTGGATTCATTTTTTTTCACTGACTTTATTTTTTTTCTTTAACCAAATTTTATTACACCACTCCTAGACGTAAAATTGCAAGATGCTCATGTAGAGTTTCGGTTCCACAGTGTTCCAACACCCTTACCTCCACCCGAACCCAGCTCTCATCACCAATGTCCCACCTGCCTCCCCCCTCCCACACCTCAACCACTTGGTGGGTTCTGTATGTCCTTTCTCTCCTCTGTATCTCTTCCTCCCGCCAAACCTTCCCACACATCTAGAATGCAGTACATCAAAGGACATCACTGTTTCCACTAGTTTGATGGACCGCATGGCTGCTTGGGCGGACGCGTGACTTAGGGGCCTCATGGTCAGCATCTGGACAGTGAAGGTGGCGGCTAGTGTGGTGTGCGAGTCTCATCCGGCTGCTTCCAGGACCCCCAGAGGTGATGGGCCCACTCCCAAAACCCATCTGTCCTCCTGGGAGCCCCATGGTCAGCTGAGCCTTGGGGAGGCGGAGCTCCAGCTTCCCCAGCCATGTTTGAGACTGCATGCTATGGCTGGCCGCCCCAGGGCAGCTCCTGGGTGGGGCCACCAGGCTCGACAAAATGGAGGGGGAAGGGCCAACCCCTGACTCCATCTGACGAATTCCCAGTGATTCCCGCTTCTGGGAGCTGCCTACCTGGGCTCGAACTGGTTTTTGCTCTGTTAATCTGGTCTTGAGGTAGCATCCCAACATCTGGACAGCGATGGTGGCGACTAGTGTGGTGGGCGAGTCTCATCCGGCTGCTTCCGAGACCCCCCCCCAGAGGCGATGGGCCCACTCCCAAAACCCATCTGTCCTCCTGGGAGCCCCATGATCAGCTCTGCATTCATTTTATGCTTTTAATAGCACCTTTGTTGGTTGTTGTGCCAATTTTGGCAGTCCTTCCAGTATTGCAACTGGGCTTTATCCTTCTCCTTTCCAATCGGCTGGCCTTGCAGGTGTTTCTTTTTGGACTGAGCTTATCTGCATCACCTTAAATCAGAACATCTTCGGCTGTCTCCTCCTGTTGTTTTTCCAGTTGTTTTTCATGAAGGATCTTGAGCCTTTTAGTTGGACACCAGAATTCCTCCTTATCTATGGAGATAAAAGCAAATCCTCGCCCCCATCTTTCTATCCAACCTGGTAACCATTCGCCAGACACGATGTCTTTATATAAGATTTTTTTGTTTGACCTGTTTTGTGTTTTTCTTTGTTACTGTAATTTCCTTTTTTGGAGATATCTAATGTTTATCAGCTGCAGTTTCATTATCAGCAATGTTTGAAAATTTTAAAGTAAACAATGCTCTTGCAATCCGTTGTTTGGGGGTTCACATATAATCCCCTTTTTGTTTAGAAAGCATTTCTTTTAGGTTACGATTTGCTCATTCGATAATTGCTTGACCAGTACTATTATAGGGAATACCTGTAACATGAGTAATAGAATAAACTGCATCAAAGGACTTTAATTTTGCTGAATTATACCCTGGAGTGTTATCTGTTTGAGTAGTATGAGGAATACCCATTATAGAAAAAGCTTCTAGCAGTGAGTTATTACTGTGTTAGCTCTTTCAGATGGGCAGCTGTAACCTACTGAAAATGAGAATAAGTCCCTTTGCTAGATATGATTAACTGCCAACCCTCAGGGGTTGGTTCCAAGAGGCCAACGTGGTGTATTAACTGCCTGACAAATAGGGCACTGTTTTATTGTGATTTTGGCTGTGACCGAGGAAGTGCAAATTTGTTTCTTAGTGCACGAGCATTTTGATGATGCAGACTATGGGAAGCTTCCACGGTAATTACTAAAGCCACAAGCTTGATCATTGCCACGTGTTAAAGGACAAGGCAAATTAGTGTAAGCCTTTATGTGGAAAATAAAGGATGACTACGAGGAGCCAGAGCAATAGTCCAGTGGGTAGGGCATTTGCCTTGCACGTGGCCATCCATGCCAGCCCGGGTTCAATCCCCGGCCTCCCATATGGTCCCCCAAGCACTGCCAGGAGTAATTACTGAGTGCAGAGCCAGGAGAAACCCCTGAGCATTGCCGGGTAGGACCCAAAAAAGAAAAAAAATGAATACGAGGGTGAAGCAGTTGTTGCAATGTGGCAAAAAATGTTAAGAGTTCAGACTTTTAAATGTAAAGAGACAGTGTAAATATTTTTTACAATTCAAGCTGCATATTGTGGATCAGTGTCGTCACTATATTAAAAGGATCTGAATAATCCTGCAATAAAGAAATAATAGCAAATAACTCATTCTTTTGCACTGATTGATAAGGTGTTTCAATAAACATCATTTTTTTAAACATCATTTTAAAATCAGTATAAGCAGCTTTTCCATCTTTGGAAGCATCAGTATAGAAAGTACAACATCTATCGGTTATGAACAAACCACGTTAACCATATCCAATTAGTTAATTGTAAAAACTGAAACAACTTTATTTTAGGGAAGATATTATGTATTAAGCCCAAGTAACCGGCACGAGCTATTTGCCAGTTTTCATCTGTTTCCCATAGGGCTTATATCTTTTCTTTATCATATTTAACAATAATTTCTTTAGGATCAAAGCCAGAAAGCTGTACAGCTCTTTTTCTTCCCATTATGATACCTTAGAAATTTTGGAGGGATATGTTAATAAAGATTTGCTATTTTTTTTTTTTTTTGCTTTTTGGGTCACACCCGGCGGTGCTCAGGGGTTACTCCTGGCTCTGCACTCAGGAATTACTCCTGGCGGTGCTCGGGGGACCATATGGGATGCCGGGATCGAACCCAGGCCGGCACAGGCCGGCCGCGTGCAAAGCAAACGCCCTACCCGCTGGGCTATCGCTCCGGCCCCAAGATTTGCTATTTTTATTTGGCAAAAAAATCCACTCTATAATTTTTTGAATCCTGTATTAAAACTCCAGTTAGTGAATGCAAAGTATTCAGAATTATCAATGAGAATTTTTCAAATTTTTCAATACGATTTATTTGAGCTGAATTAACCATTTCTTCAATAAATTGAAGTTCCTGGGCTGCTTTTGGGGTGAGCTGACGAGGACTATTAATTTGTGCATCACCCTCAAGTATGGCAAAAGATGCCTAAGCACGTAAGTGGGAATGCCCGGGATGGATGTAACCAATTGATATTACCTAATAGTTGTTGAAAATCATTTAAAGTTTTTAAATTATCTTTCCTGATTTGCACCTTTTGTGAAATTACCATAGCATTATTAATAATATGACCTAAAAATTTCCCAGGTACTGAAAACCTTTTCTTTGGCTATTTCTAAGTCCCAATCCTGTAGACAGTAACAATAGAAGAATAAACATTTTTCAAATTAATTTGAGGAGGGGCCGTAAGGAGGATATCATCCATATAATGAATTAACTTGGCACCTGGATATTTTTTACTATTTTATAGTCTCCAAGGGTTGACTAACAAAATATTGACACATAGTAGAACTACTCATCATGGCTTGAGGCAACACTCTCCAATGATACCTCTTATTACGTGTTTCATTTTTCTCTATCCTGCTTAGCAAGGGTAATAGTATAAAAACAATCTTTGAAATCGATAGCAATAATATTCCAGGTTGTTGGTATCATAGCAAGATTAGGAAGGCCAGGCTGCAGAGGGCCCATGGCTCCATACATTTATTGACCTGTCATAAATCTGTTAACATTCTCCATTTGCCTGATTTATTTTTTATTACAAAAACTGCAGAATTCCAAGGAGTAGAGCTTGGAACAATATGACCCAAGTTGAGCTGTTCTTCCACCAAATGTTGCAAAGACATTAGTTTTTCAGTAATTAAGGGCCACTGCTCAACTCACACTGGCTCGGTGTTTTTCCACTTAATGGGTAAAGCTGCACCCCCTGTGCTCCACTGACCACGAGGGGTCAGGGACTTAGAGCGACGTCCAGCCTGAGCCTACCATCCCAATAGAGTATTGAGAGAATCCAAGGTGCTGGCACACCTGCTGGCAGCGTTTTTCATCATCTGGGCTCCACAACTCAGAGCTCCACCCAAAGAGAAAGCCAATCCCAAGCCTGGCTTGTCAGAGACCCACCCTACAGAGGAAACTATTTCAAGCCCATGTATGCTTGAACCACAGACACAGATATACCAGGCAGAACTGCTAAATGCTCTCTCCATTGCGCTTGGCCGCGAAGAAGCCACGCGATTCATCTGTAAATTACCAAGAATATTCTACCCACATAACTGCTGCATTCAGAAATGTTTGTTCTGTTGAGAGAGAATAGAGCATCTGGAACTAGTTCGCTTTTCATGAACATAGTTTTGTTGAGATTCAGCAGTAGACCTATCTTTCCACATTCTCGGTCGAAGTCAGCCAGCATTTGTGCTGCTTGGCTAATGTTTGGTGTTATTAGAACAATGTCATCAGTGAAGCAGAGGTGGTGTAGTTGCTGACCATCTATCTTCACTCCCATTCCTTCCCATTCTAATTGTCACATGACGTTCTCAGCAAAATTCTCTAGCAATGTTAAAACATAGGTAGATGTAGGACCATACATTGAAATAGGCTGTTTTAGGGAGGTCAGAAATAGGCTGTTTAGGGAGGTAGAAACTTGATAATCACCTTCATATTTATTAGTTTGTGTACTTAGATTACAGGTGACAGGAAATGACATAGCCTGAAGCTGTGGATTATTAGCAAAAGAATCAGGAGTATTCATTAAGACACACAGCTCAGGGTTTCCCCGCCCCGGAGCTGCTGGACGGGCGGCATCCAGAGTCTTGCAGACGGCTCTGGAGGCGGGAGCCTGGCTCGCGCCGGGCCTCAGCTGACTATGGAACCCCGAGGGAGGGCAGATGGGCTTTGGGAGTGGGCCCGTCGCCTCCAGGGGGTCCCGGAAGCAGCCGGATGGGACTCGTCCAGCACACTAGCCACCATTTTCATTGTCCGGGCGCTGGGAAAATGCCCCACGACCAGAGGACCAGCAGAACCAGTTCGAGCCCAGGTAGGCGGCTCCAAAAGGCGGGAAGCACTGGGAAGTCGTCAGACGGAGGCGTGGTCACCCCTTCCCCCTCCATCTTGACGAGCCCGGTTTCCCGCCCGGAGCTGCTGGCGGGCCGGCATCCAGAGTCTTGCAGACGGCTCGGGAGGCGGGAGCCTGGCTCGCGCCGGGCCTCAGCTGACTATGGAACCCCAAGGAGGGCAGATGGGCTTTGGGAGGGGGCCCCGCGCCTCCGGGGGGTCCCGGAAGCAGCCGGATGGGACTCGTCCAGCACACTAGCCACCATTTTCATTGTCCGGGCGCTGGGAAAATGCCCCATGACCAGAGGACCAGCAGAACCAGTTCGAAGCCAGTAGGGTGGTGAAAGGATGATGTTTTTTGGTACACTGCATTCTGCGAACAGCAGGAGGGTTTGCTGAGAGGGAGATATACAGAGGAAGGAGATGACATATAGAGCCCGCTGGGTGGTTGGGATTCGGGAGGGGGGAGGGAGACGGTACGTTGGTGATGGGAGATGGGTTCGGTGGAGGGTGCATGTTGGAACCCTGTGGAGCCAGGACTCTACATGAGCATCCTTCAATTAAAAAAAAGGAGAAAAGGTGGAAAACATAAATAAATAAATGAATGTCTGCAGGGCTAGCCACAATGTGTAAAAGAAGAGGGAGAGAGATGCAGAGATAGAGAGAAAGAGAGGAAGCAGGGCTATCGGCTATTAAGACAGCCTGGGGGTGAGTGGGAGGGGGTGGGGTACATTGGTGGTGGAAATGGGGTACTGGTGGAGGGATGGGTGCTGGAATACTGTATTACCAAGAACCAATTGCACCTTTGTAATTGTATGTCTCACGGTGGTATAATAAAGAATTTAAAAAAAAAGACACACAGCTCATGAGTTAATTTATATTCACTTGGAGCTGTAACTACTTCCTCATTCTGATAGTGGTGAGTTGGAACAGTCTGAACTCAAGGTTCACATATTGTTGCAGTACAACTGCCCAGAGCCTCTGCATCTGCCTGGAGTTGCCTCCTGCAGGTCACTTTGTAGATAGGAGGACAGTCTGAATGTGGCAGTTTATCTGGCCATGTAGTCTATGACTTAATCACTTGATCACTTGACATCCCGTTATTCATCGATTTGATTTAGCAGGCACCAGTAACATTTCCATTTGACCCTATCACGTGCCAGTGTAGCCCAATGGCATCTGCTTGCTTCAGGAATACAAAGAGCCTCAACCGTTCATTCAGGGCCTTGACAAAGAATTATAACCATCTTGTAGGTGGGCGGTCACGTGATCTTTTGACATCCCTTGGGATCCAGTCAGTAATGGCTCTAGTCCAGCGGTCGTCTCCAAATCGCATTACATGTCCAGCCCATCTGATTTTCGATGCCTTGGTAAACGAGGCAGCATCCCTGACTCTGGAACAGTGACAGAGTTCGAACTCTGGATTCCTTCTCTCATTCCTTCTCTCACTTGAGTGAGGTGTGATATTCCAAGCATAGCTCTTTCGATTTCTTCTTTGGGAGACCCGAAAGCATTCTCATCCTGCTTTCATAGGGCCCAGGTCTCTGGGGTGTATGTTAATGCAGTGAGAACTGTGGAGTTGAAGAGATGTGCCCGGAGCCAGAGGTTCTTTGTCTTTTTCGCTATTTCTTTGATGCTCTTGAAGGCATCCCATGCCGCTCTTTCTTCTCTCTCTCTCTCTCTCTCTTTCTCTCTCTCTCTCTTTCCCTTTCTTACACATTGTGGATTGCAATACATTAGAGGTTATCATGTGTATCTTTTTTCCTATATTCAATGCTCAGTTCTCTGACTCCCACATGCTTGTGGTATACCAGGTTTTGAGATATCATGCGGGCGCTTTGCACCCGCGCACCATGGGGATTGGGCTGTGTCCACCTGTAGAGTCTGGACCTTGAGGATGACTGTGGTTGTGCTGTGCAAGATTTTCTGTCTTCTGAGCTCCTGGGGAGAGCAGAACAAAGAGCAAAACCTGCCCTCACCCTAAGATGCCCGGTCCGCCTAGCACAGGGCGGGCAGGCAGAGACTCCGCCCTGCATCTGAGTACCTGGTGTCTGCTGGCAAAGGGCCTTAGCAGTAGTTCTGGATGGGGCCACCAGGCCTTTGTGGAGGGAGCGGAAGTGGGGGAGGCGGCCCCAACTTCAGCTCCCAAAAAAAACTGGTTGGCGTGGTCACCGAGTCTTGCATACCTGGGCTTGAATTCTGCCTTTCTCATGGGTCTGGTTGTGTCCAGCTGTGGAATCCGGGCCTTGAGGGTGACTGTGGTTGTGTTGCATGAGGTTTTCCAGCTTCTGAGAGTCTTCAGGGAGGGGGTGGGGTCAGGCAAGGAGCAAAACCTGCCCAATTCCACAGGGTCCTTCTTATTTCTGTCCTGCACCAGAATATTCTGAGTATCTTGTCCTCTGTTTTCTGAATAGGTCATGCCACCCGTTGAGGGCAAACTAATGTGATCCCTCCTATGATCTTAAACGGTCCTCTCAACATAGCCAGGGTGGTGATCTCCTGGTAGATTCTAACTGTCCCACTCTGGGACCAGTGCGTATTAAGAGAAATTGTGCCCAAACTAGATAACATTGAGATCATAGTAGAGAGATTATAATATTTCAGAAGTTATTAATTCAGTCAAAATGACTCATAACTGAGAAACCCTCCATCAGTGTTTACACATAAAAGATATCTCATTAGCATGAACCCTGGATTAGCGACATGTAAATAGCTTAAACTGTAAAGAATGGCAGTTTAATGGAATTTTTGTTCCATTAAACAGCAAAGATCCCAAGCTGGCTAGGCCTAGTCATCCAACATGCACCACATTCCTCTGATTCTGTCCTGTTATCACTGCCTTTAGATTAATACATTTGTCTATTTATCATGCAATGAGGCTGTGAGTTGACGAAGTATATACATTCCAGACATGAATGATACGGCTTAGTGGGTTTCTAGTTATTTAGAGATGAATATTTGCTTAGAAGCTGCCATGCCTTCAAACTCCAAACATATTTGAAAGGAAAAATGTGGAAAACTTAATGACCTTAATATTTAATTCTCTCTTTCAGAACAATCTGTTATCCCAAAGTTATATCCCTATCAAACAGACTGAAGTCTATTTCCTACAAAGCAAGATTTTCCCTGGCAAGCTACCCATGTCGTATTTGATACGCCAAAAACCAGTAACAATTATAGACCTCATTCCCATGACCTGAATGAAATGTTTGAGGTTCTTCATGTTCCTGGAGCAAGCAGGGCTTGGGACATGTTGTCCCACTAGCACATGACAGGATGTATGGAGATGTTACTGGTGCCTGCTCAAGCAAATCGATGAACAATGGGAAGACAGTGATACAAGTGAAGTGATACTATATTACCTTCACCAATGCAGATGTACCTTCACCAACGCAGATGTCACATTTAGACATTCCTGCTATTACCCTCCATCCATTCAACTTTCCCCAGCATTATATTCAGTCTCTTCCTCGTACTCAAGATCTGGATGATATGTGCTTTCTCCAACCTTAATGGATTTGTATATTTTTACATATATGTAGAAATTATTTTGGTGGAGAACATTGCAGTGTGTCAATCAGTAGTATGTATTAATGCATTGGTCAGAGGGGCCAGAGAGATGATAGTTCAGTGGGCTGCTTGCTTGCCTTACATCTGGTTAACCTGGCTTCACTCTTTTTTTTTACAGGTTTGATAGGATTTGTTTCTTATTTTTCTTTTTTTTAATATTTTATAATACCACCGTGAGATATACAATTACAATGATGTTCATAAGATGTTCATGTTTGGGTTTCGGTCATACAGTGTTCCAGCACCCATCCCTCCACCAGTGCTCATTTCCCAACACCAATATCCCCGATTCCCTCCCCCCGACCCCAGCCTGCCTCTATGGCAGGCTCTTTATCTCTTTCTCTTTCTCTCTCTCTCCTCCTCTCTTCCCTTACACATTGTGGATTACAATACATACATGCTGAACCATGTATTGTATACACATGAGGTTGTCATGTGTATCTTTTTGCCTGTATTTAATGCTCAATTCTAGGTTGGTATTAGCACTTTCGACAATTATTAGCACACTGTTCCATTCTCTGTCTTACCTAACCGCTGACTCCCACACATTTTTGATAATTTCCACCTTTGACAAGACCTCCTGATACATGTTTCGGCCTGATCTTGTATATTGGTATCATAATATGTACATATATATATTTATATCATGCAAATAAATAGTCATTCTATGCCTGTCTTTTTCCTTCTGGCTAATTTCACTCAATATGATCCTCTCCATGTCCATTCATTTATAGGCAAATTTCATGACATCATTTTTCCTAATAGCTGCATAGTATTCCATTGTGTAGATGTGCCAAAAGTTTCTTTATCCAGTCATCAGTTCTTGGGCACACTGGTTGTTTTCAGATTCTGGCTATTGTGAATAGTGCTACTATGATGATAAAAGTGCAGATGGTGTTTCCACTATGTGGTTTTGGCTTCCCAGGGTTTATCGCCAGGAGTGGTATGGCTGGGTCAAATGGGAGCTCAGTTTCTAGTCTTGGAGGAATGTCCATATTGTTTTCCAGAAAGGCTGTCCCGTCGATATTCCCACCAACAATGTATGAGAGTCTCCTTTTCCCCACATCCACACCAGCACTTGTTGTTCTTGCTCTTTTGGATATGTGCCAGTCTCTGTGGTGTGAGATGATATCTCATTGTTGTTTTGATTTGCATCTCTCTGATGATTAATGATGATGAGCATTTTTTCATATGTCATTTGGCCATTCGTATTTCTTCCTTGTTGAAATTTCTGTTCATTTCTTCTCCCCATTTTTTGATGGGGTTGGCTGTTTTCTTCTTCTAAAGTTCTACCAGTGCTGATATATCCTGGATATTAATCCCTTATCAGATGGGTATTGGGTTAATATTCTTTCCCACTCTGTGGACTGTCTTTATATCTTGTTCACTGTTTCTTTTGAGGTGCAGAAGCTTTTTAGTTTCATGTAGTCCCATATGTTTATCTTTTCTTCTAGTTTCTTTGTTAGTGGTGTTTCACCTTTGATGATGACTTTGGCTTCAATGTCGTGGAGGGTTTTTCCTATACTTTCTTCAATGTACTCTACAGACTCAGGTCTGATATTGAGATCTTTACTCCATTTTGATCTGATTTTTGTGCATGGTGTTAGACAGAGGTCGAAATTCATTTTTTTGGATGTTGCTGTCCAGTTTTCCCAGCACCACTTGTTGAAGAGGCTTTCCTTGCTCCGTTTCAGACTCTTTGCACCTTTATCAAAGATTAAATGATCATGTGTTTGAGAATGGGTGTCAGGATACTCAATTCTATTCCATAGGTCCACAGGTCTGTTTTTATTCCAATACCACGCTGTTTTAATTACTACTGCCTTACAGTTTGAAGTTGGGAAAGGTCACTGTCACTGTCTTCCCGTTTATCGTCGATTTGCTCAAGCGGGCACCAGTAACATCTCCATGTGACCTGTCTCATGCAAGTAGAGCCCAAGGGCACCTGCTTGCTCCAGGAACATAAAGAGCCTCAAACCATTCCATCAGGTCATGGGAATGAGGTCTATAATTGTTACTGGTATCTGGCATGTATCTATTGTTTCTAGTTTTTTGGTAGAGAGTTTAGGGTTCTGTAGGTATGATATCATGTCATCTGCGAATAATGATAGCTTGACTTCTTCCTTGCCTATCTGGATGCCCTTAATGTCCTTTGCTGCTCTGATTGCTATGGCAAGTACTTCCAGTACTATATTGAATAAAAGAGGTGAGAGTGGGCAACCTTGTTTTTGTCCCCAATCTTAGGGGGAAGACTTTCAATTATTCCCCATTGAGAATGATGCTTGCTGTGGCTTTTGGTAGATGGCTTTGACTGTATTGAGGAAGGTTCCTTCAATTCCCATTTTCTGGAGGGTTTTAATCATGAACGGGTGTTGGATCTTGTCAAATGCTTTCTCTGCATCTATTGATAGGATCATATGGTTTTTATTTTTTCTTTTTATTGATAGGATGTTGTCGGGGAATGGCCGCCAGGGTCCCCGACAGTGTCGGGACAGAAGTTCTCTTCTACCTCCGAGGACGCCGGAGAAGAGATGAAAACTCACGAGTCCGGTGCAGTTCCAAAAAGGCTTTTAATAGTACAAAAGCTCTTCCGCAGCAATCCAATATAATGAACTAACTCTAGCTCTGGTCTGAATTTAGACCATACAAAAGAGCCTAAGGCTCCCACCAAAGAGAGAGGATCTCACCCGAGCTGAGTCCTACCCAGAAGAAGGAGCAAAAGGCCAAAGAGCAAAAAGCCAAAAGCCAAAAGCAAAAGGCCGATGAGCCAAAAGCCACAGGAGCCAAAAGCCGAAAGCTAAAAGGTGCAAAAGGTGAAAGGTGAAGGGGCCTCAAGTCAGCCCCTTATATACACCAAAGTAATCCAACCGGGAGGGTCATGTCAACAAAGAACTCTAAACAGAGTGTAGTGCCACACCCTATTGCAGGTATAAACAAAGGTTATACCAAGGTCTAATCCTTTCTACCAAGATTATCTCTTATGTACAACACTGGAGAGAGAGAGAGAGAGAGAGAGAGGGCTGATATAAAGTAATACATCTTAACTTCATGAGCTTCATGTAATCTAGATGGTACCCACAAGGTCCTTCTTATTATTATCTGCACCAGGGTGATTCTGAGTATCTTGTTCTCGTGTACTGAAAGGGTCACATTCGCCTGCATAGAGCAAACTAGTATGATCCTTCCTATAGTCTTCCTATAGTCTCAGCGTAGGCCAGGGTGGTAGTCTCCTGGTCAATTCTAACTGTCCCACGCTGGCTGCAGTGGGTATAAAGAGGAGCTGTGCCCAATCTAGAAAACATAGAAGTCTTAGTGGATGTATAAGTCAGAAGTTATTCAGTCAAGGTGACTTCTGTAACTGCCACACCCTCTAGCAGTGTTTACATAGAAGAGAGGTCTCATTAGAATGAACCTTGGCTTAAATAAGATTAAGCTGGAAGTGGGCAAAACAACAAAGCTCCCAGGTTAGCTAAACCTGTCCTCCAACAGGATGTATTATGTTGATTGACTTGCGAATGTTGAACCATCCTTGCATTCCCTGGATGAATCCTACTTGGTCATGATCTATGATCTTTTTGATGAGTCTTTGCATTCTGGTTTTTAGTATTTTGTTGAAAATCTTAGCATCCGTGTTCATCAGGGAGATTTCTCTGTAGATTTCTTTCTTTGTATTGTCTCTCCCTGCTTTGGGTATCAGAGTGATATGTGCCTCGTAGAAGCTATTTGGGAGTGTTTCTGTTTCTTCTATTTCCTGGAAGAGCTTGAAAAGAATTGGGAGTAGGTTGTCCTTAAAGGTCTAGTAGAATTCACTAGTGAACCCAACTGGACCTGGGCTTTTGAGTTTGGGCAGACTTTTAATTACTGTTTCAATTTCTTCGATGGTGTTAGGCTTACTCAGGTGTTGCAGGTCTTCTTGTTTCAGCCATGGGAGGTTATAGGACTTCAGGAATTTATCCATTTCTTCTCGGTTCTCATGTTTCATGGCATACACTCTCAAAGTAATCTGATGATCTTTCGGATTTCTGTGGTTTCTGTTGTGATGTCCTCATTTTTATTTCTTTTTCTTTCTTTCTTTTTTTTTTTTTTTTTTGCTTTTTGGGTCACACCCGGCAATGTTCCAGGGGTTACAACTGGCTCTGCACTCAGGAATTACTCCTGGCGGTGCTCGGGGACCATATGGGATGCCATGGATCAAACCCGGGCCGGAATAGGCTGGCCATGTGCAAGGTAAACGCCCTACCCGCTGGACTATCGCTAGGGCCCCCATTTTTATTTCTGATTCTGTTTATTTGGGTTCTCTCTTTCCCTGTCCTTACAAGTCTTGCCAGTGGTTTGTCTATCTTTTTTATTTTTTCAAAGAATCAGTTCTTGGTTTCATTCATCATTTGGATTGTTTTTTTAGGGTTCCAGCTCATTGATTTCCTCTCTAAGTTTTATTATTTCCTTCTTTCTGCCTGTATTAGACTCCTTCTGTTGGTTTTTTTTCCTAATGTTTTGAGCTGTGAAATCAGTTTATTTATGTGGGCCCTTTCTTCTTTCCTGATGAATGCTTGCAGAGCTATAAACTTTCCTCTTAACATGGCTTTTGCTGTGTCCCACAAGTTCTGATAGTTGGTGTCTTCATTTTCATTTGTTTCCAGGAGTCTTCGGATTTCCTGTTTGATTTCTTCTCTGACCCATTGGCTGTTCAGCAATGAGCTGTTCAGTTTCCATTATTTGGTTTGACTCCCTGTTTCTGTGTATAGTTAACTTCCATTTTCAGTGTATTATGGTCTGAAAAGATAGTTGACACAATTTCTATCTTTTTTTATTTTGTTGAGGTATGCTTTGTGCTTCAGCATGTGGTCTCTCTTGGAAAAATTCCATGCGCACTGGAGAAAAATGTGTATTCAGTTTTCTTGATATGAAAAGCCCTGTACATATCCACTAGCTCTCATTCTTCCATTTTTTCCTTCAGGTCCAGTATTTCCTTGGTTTTTTTTTCAATCTTGTTGATCTATCCATAGTTGATAGAGCAGTGTTGAAGTCTTCAACTATTATTGTGCTACTGTTAATGTCTTCTTTGAGGACTATTAGCAGTTGTTTTATTTTGCTGGTCCCTCGTTGAGTGCATATATGTTTAGTAGTGTGATTTCTTCCTGATATAAATGCCCCTTAATTAATAAGAAATGGCCTTCATTGTCCCTTCTAACCTTTTTCAGCCTGAAATCTATATTATTCAATACTAGTATGGCCACACCCGCCTTTTTGGAGGAGTTGTTTGCGTGCAGAATGGTCTTCCAACCTTTGACTTTGAGTCTCTGTTTGCTCTGATTATTCAAGTGTGTTTCTTGTAGACAGCAGAATGTTGGGTTCAATTTTTTTTATCCATTTTGCCACTCTGTGTCTCTTAATTGGTGCATTTAGACCATTGACATTGAGAGAGATTATTGTCATCGGATTTTGTGCCATCTTTCTGTTTAAACTTGTTGTGTTTTTGGGTTTTGTCTTATTTTACAGTAGACCCTTCGTCCTTCTTTTAAAGTTGATTTTCAGTCCATGAAGTTCCTGAGTTGTTCCTTATCCATGAAGTTGTGTATCTTTCCTTCATATCTGAATGTCTGGCCTGGTAAAGAATTCTTGGTGAGGCCTGCAGTTCATTGAGCCTCTTCACAATATCCCACCATTTTTTTCTTTTTTTTTAAATTTATTTATTTATTTATTTATTTATTCATTTATTTATTTATTTTTCGCCTGCAAATTTTATTACACCATTTTAGACATACAATTGAAAGATGCTCATGTAGAGTTTTGGTTCTACAGTGTTCCAACACCCATCCCTCCACCCAAACCCATCTCCCATCACCAATGTCCCCAACTCCCTCCCCTTTCCCCCACCTCAACTACTTGGCGGGTTCTATATTTCATTTCTCTCCTCTTTATCTCTCCCTCCTGCCAAACTTTCCTGCACATCTTGGAATGCAGTGCATTAAAAGACATTACTGTTTCCACTATTTTAATGGACCAAGCGGCAGCTTGCTGCAGCACGACCTGGGCTCGAACTGGTTTTGCTCTGTTAATCTGGTTGTGAGGCAGTTTCCCAGCATCCGAACAGCGAAAATGGTGGCTAGTGTGGTGGGCGAGTCTCATCCGGCTGCTTCCGGGACCCCCAGAGGTGATGGGCCCACTCCCAAAACCCATCTGTTCTCCCGGGGCCCCATAGTCAGCTGGGCCCGGGGTGAGCTGAGCTCCAGCCTCCCCAGCCGCTCATGAGGCTCTTCATGCTATGGCTGGTGGCCCCAGGGCAGCTCCTGGGTGGGGCCACCAGGCTTGACAAAATGGAGCGGGGAATGGCCGACCCCCTGACTCCATCTGACGAATTCCCAGTGATTCCCGCTTCTGGAAGCCGCCTACCTCGGCTCGAACTGGTTTTGCTCTGTTAATCTGGTCGTGAGGCAGTTTCCCAGCATCCGGACAGCGAAAATGGTGGCTAGTGTGGTGGGCGAGTCTCATCCGGCTGCTTCCGGGACCCCCAGAGGTGATGGGCCCACCCACCATTTTTTTTCATGCTCTTAGTGTTTCATCGGAGAAGTCTTCTGTAAATCTTAGGGATGTTCCTTTATATGTGATTTCCTTCTTTCATCTTACTGCTTTCAGTATTTTATCTGTACCTATAGTTTTTGTCATTCTAATTAGGATATGTCTTGGAGTATTCTTATTGGGGTTTCCTTTAGCTGGTACTCTACGGGCCTCCTGAATCTGGAGGTAAGCATTCTTTAGTTCCGGGAACTTCTCAGCAATGATGGCTTTGACCGTTTCTTCTTCATCAGGGTTTTCTTCTTGCCCTTCTGGGACCCCAATGATCCGTATGTTATTCCTTTTGGCTTCAGCCTGATTATCTCTTGTTGTTTGTTCGTTAATTGTGAGTCTTTTTTGCATCTTCTGCTGTTGTGTAGAGAATCTTTGGACCTCTTGGAGATCACTAATTCTTTCTTCAACAATTTCTCTGCTATGGAGGCCTTCCAGTGTGTTTTTCATTTCATTTATCACATTTTTAATATCTTCATTTCTGTTTGTATTTTGGTCTGCATTTTCCTCATTTCTTCTCTCATATCTTCTTGTATTTTATTGATTTTGCATACCATTGCTTCTTTGAGCTCCTTATACATCCTTAACAATTTTTTTCTGAAATTCCTTATCAGAGAGATTATACAGCTCATCCTTATTGCTTGGCTCATCTGAGCTAGTGACTTCACTCACAGAGCTTGATGGAATTTTGCATTGCTTTACCATTATGACTATTGTAGGTTGCAAATGTGTGTTCTTGAGTGGCTAGATAATACAGTTAGTGGTGTCTGGGTTGTTTGCAGAGTTTTGGTGGGAGGCAAGTAGTGGAGAGACAAATACTCACTCGTGCCTCATGTAAGATAGATAGTAACTAGATTGCAGGTTTTGAGTTTTGGGATGTGGGTGGCTGGTTCCAGCCTGTTCCCTGGGGCTCTGTTAGTTCTGAGGGAAATGCAAGGATCACACACACACACACACACACACACACACACACACACACCCTGTAGGAGGGACGGGAGGCATTTCCAGAAGAGCAGGGCACAAGTGGTCCAGGGCAGTTCAGGGGCTGTGTGCCTCGGTCCCGTTGGAGAAAGTTTTGACCTTCCCTGGGGTTGGTTAGTTCCATGGGAAATGCAGGAATCACACACTCACACACACACACACACACACACACACACACACCTGTAGGAGGGACAGGAGGTGCTTCCGGAAGAGCAGAGCACAAGTAGTTTACGGCTGTTCCGGGGCTGTGTGCCTCGGTCCCCTTGGTATAAGTTCTGGCCTTCTCTGGGGCTGGTTAGTTCCACGGGAAATGCAAGGATCACACACACACCTGTAGGAGGGATTCCTGCAAGACACTCTTTGGCATCCTTATGGTCCCCCCAAACCCGTTCAGGAATGATCTCTGACTGTAGAGCCATGAGTATGTTTACCTGAGCACTACTCAGTGCAGCCAAGAAAACAAAAACAAAAGAAAAATTTTACCTGATATATGCAACAGTGGAACCAGCACTGAAATGCATGTGTGAAGATGAGCATGTTTTCAGCTTTACTAGATACTGTTGAAATCTATTACAACACTGATTCCATGAATTCTCATACCAGCAATGTATGGGAATTTCTTTAATTCCATTCCTGTCACTTTTATGGCCTTATTATAAAATATTGCTAGTCCTCTATTAACAGTTTTTAGACTATTAAGATTTTCTATCTTTTAAAGGACTTATTTATTATGTTTTACTTCTCATATACTTTTCCTGTGTCTTTGTAGAATCCATTGTTCCCCAAACGATTTATAGGAGTCCTTTTTCAAGTTCATACATTGGTCCTTTGTCCATAACAATACAACTTTAAAGAGAATTTTGTTGTGAAGACTCCCACGCACAGAAAAAGGTAAGTCACTGGGTGGAGATAGGATAGGGGAAAAATTACTGAGGCTGAAGCATCTGTGGAAAGGACAGAAAATGTCTCACATGTGTATCCGAGGTATCAGGGTAATGTTGGAGAGAGGCAAATAAAGGCTTGATACTTTGAGCCTTAAATCCCACTTTTATAGGAACACTTACAGGATTTAGAAGTTTATTGACTCTATAATATAGAGAAAACGTGAACAACACTACACTAATCTTGACTTGTACAATAATCTGTAATAGCTTAACATTTTTATTGAGATTATAATTGACACAAAATATATTAATCTGAAATATACAATATGATTGGTATGTACATAATTAAAAAATGGGGAACAGATAATACAGTGATTTTGCTATTTTAAAATTTGGTAAGACTTGGGGGAGGAGAGGGAGTCGGGGACATTGGTGGTGGAATATGGACACTGGTGGAGAGATGGGTGCTGGGTGGAACACTGTGTGGCCGAGGCCCAAGCATGAACATTTTTGTGGTTGTTTGTCTTATGGTGGTATAATAAAATATATTTTTAAAAAATGTGGTAAGGCTTGATAAGAACATGGAATCATCAGGTTCCACAGATTCACACCAGGTTTTGCTGGTTACAGCATCCCCTACAACATGGTCATGATGCAGAGACATAATCCAAAGAAGATGGAAACAGCCTTCTTTTCTCCATCTTCTCTTTCCTTTTGGTATCGTTTTCATAAAGGGATCACACATTTGTTGTGGTGCTGACACACTGAGTTGTGGTATTCTCCACGGGGTTCACACTTTAGTTGCCGACCTCAACTATCTCTGCACTGAACCACATGCCCCAGGTCCCCAAATGTCCTTCATATTAAAATTTTTGTTCAAATATTACGTAATATAATATTATGTAATATTCGAACAAAAAATTCGAATAGCACCAATAGCACCCAGGAGGGAAAAGGCACAAAAAGAACGGGTGGGGTAGGGTGGAGGGTACAAAGGTATAAAGTACAGGGGACGCTACACTACTTGAGCTCTCAACATCTCCTAGAGCATCTGCTGGAAGGATTCAAAGTCTTCAAGTTCAAGCTGAGCAGCAGGAGACGAAAGTGGCACCCCAAAGGAACAGATGATGGAGACCATACTCTCTGAGCTGCATAGCAAAATCTCTGTCATCAGAAAGGAAAAACATGCCTGTTTCAGAGACTGAGGAATCCTGTGTCCTTTCTTCTCCCTTGCTCCTACACACTCCCACCCCGCCCTCTCCAAGCCCCACACTGACCCACAGTCATGCATTTCTCCCACCCTGCGTCCTGCAGCTGTGCTTCCCCCTTCCCCTTGTTTACATAACAACCTCAGCCCCAGGTCCTGCTAAACACGGAGGAGCTCAGGAGTCAAGGTGCAATGACTGGTCTATGGTCATGCCAAAGCTCAGTGTAGAGCCTCAATAGTGAGAGCATCTGGTCCCGGCTTCCTTTAACGAGGCGAGGCTTTCAGACACTCATATTTTCCACCAATTCTGTGAGTGACAGTCCCTGATTTTCCATCCTTCCTGTTCCAGCCCAGGTGTCAGCATCCTACACCTAGAGCAGCTCAGCCCCACCTCCTCCCTGGTCACCTGTTTTTTTTTTTATTTTGCCTTTTGGGTCATACCCAGCAATGCTCAGGGGTTACTCCTGGCTCTGCACTCAGGAATTACTCCTGGCAGTGCTCGGGGACCATATGGAATGCTGGGGATCAAACCCGGCCGGCACAGGCCGGCCGCGTGCAAGGCAGACGCCCTACACACTGGGCTATAGCTCCGGCCCCCTGGTCACCTCTTATCAAGACATGTCCTGGGGGCTGCAGCAGATTATGCCAGTAACTTCACCACATCAGATTCTGGATCCCCAGGTTCGGTGGAGTCATGACTTCAGATTATGCCAGTAACTTCACACATCAGATTCTGGATCCCCAGGTTCGGTGGAATCATACTTCCATCCACCTTATTCTGGACAGTCTCTACAGCTCACTTCTGCCTGATGATTACCCTAGTCACTCTGTCCAACAGCTCTATATGCCCTGCTAGAGTCGAGTCAGGATGATGCTCATATGTATTTAAGTTTCATTCCTTCTATGTGCATTGACATGTGAACTGGACATTTTTTTTGCTTTTTTTTGGGTCACACCCGGCAATGCTCAGGGGTTTCTCCAGGCTCTGCACTCAGGAATTACTCATGGTGGTGCTCGGGGAGCATATGGGATGCCGGGATGGAACCCGGCCGGCACGGGCCAGCTGCATGCAAGTCAAACGCCCTCCGTGCTGGACTATCACTCCAGCCCCGAACTGGACATCTTTAACCACGTTTATTTCTCTGCCACTTTCCCTATTCTTTACTTAAAATATTTGGAATTTGGGTCATACCTGGTAGTGCTCAGGGATATTCCAGGCACCGTGCTCAGGAAACCACAGGGTGGCTGAGACTGTGACAGGCTTCTGGAGTGCAATCATGTTCTCCAAACCTTTGGGGCTTGGAAACCAGCCCAAGCTTCAAATTTCCCAGCCCAGCGATACACTTTGTATCACAAACATTACATTATGAAATGCTTTGACTACAGCTTCTGTATAAATATACTGCTAGCAATGCAGTGTGAATTTCAGCCTGTAAATACATTGTTGGAAACTGTAAGACCTGAATCCTGAATACTGCTTTGTGAATCTGTCTGCAAGGCCTTCCAGCCCTCTTCCTGGGATTACACTCTGGCCCCTCTTTTAACCCACCAGATGGAGTCCTCTTACCCTGACATACCCCACGGAGTGATATGTGTGATACACAACTCTCATCCACATGGGGCCTAAAGAGTTCACACCACCAACACAGGGTTACTCCAATAGGAATCTGACCTTAACCAGGAAATAATCATTAAAGCCCAAAGCTGAGTGTCTCCATCTTGCTGCTCTCAACTGATATGAGCTCCAGTTCACCAGGACTATTCCATGATGGTAAAGATAAGTGACAGCAGGAGAGGGGCAGGGAATTCACCTACCCCAGTGAATTCTAACTCCAGTACAGCCCCTCCTCTACTGCGCCTGTTCCACCCATGGTACCTGTCACTCTAAATGTTGCGGTACAGGAAGATCACTGGGATCACTGGGAGCACAATGAAGATCCAGACATGGGCTTGAGGTTTGTAGCCTTGGAAAAAACTGTCCCACCGGAGTTGTGGTCTTGAATGTAACTGTCTGATATAACACAGTGGTTGGCAGAGCTGAAATAGAAACATAAGAGTTAAAGCCTTTGTCCAAACGGCAGTGTAAGGTGATGGCACCTCTGCCTCTTCAGCATCAGAGGATCCAGAACTGCAAGTCCTCTTCCCTCTAGTGAGGCCCCACTAGGCCATGCCCTGGGATGGAACAGAGATGGGCGGGGCCTCTGGACAGGAGTCTCAGAGTTAATGGAGGAAGCAAGGTTACAGTCTGATCTTGCTGCTAAGAGACGGGGTGGACAGTGCGTGAGGAAGACAACAGAGATATTCTTTCTGGCCCAGTGTAAAGGTATTGCAGAAATTCCAAAACAGAGCAGATGAGTTGAAAAAGGATTCATGTGAAAAGCAGGCACAGTAAGAAGAATATTTGGAAAAGAATGAAGCACCCCAAAAAGAACATGATCTATGGTCTGTGCAGAGAGAAGAGATGTCCATCGGTTGGCGAGAAGGAAAGAAAGGCAGTAGAACAGTGACGGCCATTATTGAGTTCTCCAGATGCACTGTGGGTGAATGACATCACATGTACATACACACAAAACGCACATCTCAAGATAACGATCCTTCCTCCCCCGACTTACCTGTGGTGTTGACTAATGTGGGCAACATTTCAGAGTATTCCATTAAGAGAGCCATGAAATTCATATCCAAATCTTTGTCTCTGCACAGTATCTTTTCTAACTCTGCGCCCACAGGATTAACCACTGTCCAGTGTCTTGCCTTCAAGGGACGGATGAGAGCGATCTTTCCATCAAAGCCTAATGTCAAATTTCCATGAGTCCTGTTTTCATTGGCTTTTATGTGATATACCAAACTGCCTTGCAGGGAGAAAGGTTCTGCCCCAAAGGGGAAAAAAAACACAGACTCAATAAAACTTAAAGCATGAGCTCTAAGCTGTAACCATAAGAACTTTGTAACATGCCCACTAAGGTTACAGGTGTGGGAGGAGGGATGGGAAGGAGAGGAGGAGGCGTGGAAGGAAAGGGCAAAAGGAGCTAACAGAATATGGGAACACTGATAGAGGAGCTTGAAATATTCTATGTATAAAACTCAACTGTCAAGGGGCGGAGCGATAGCACAGTTTGCCTTACATGAGGCCGACCTGGGTTCGATCCCCAGCATCCCATATGGTCCCCGAGCACCACCAGGAGTAATTCCTGAGGGGAAGATCCAGGAGTAACCCCTGAGAATCCGAGTGTGAACCAAAAAAAAAAAAAGCAAAAAAAAAATACTCCACTGTCAGTAACTTTGTCAATCATGTTAACAAAAATTTTAAAATTCATATTTCCCTTTCCCAACAGTTACCCACCCCTTCCGTCCCCTTAACTCCTGTCCAGCTCTGTCATCTATATCCAGTACCAACTGTGGGCACCCAAGTGGAAACAATCTCCAGGGTTTTTTTTTTTTAGGGTTACACCTGACGATGCTCAGGGGTTACTCCTGGTCTGCACTCAGGAATTACTCCTGGTGGTGGTCAGGGGACCATATGGGATGCCTGGAATCGAATCCGAGTAGGCTACGTGCAAGGCAAATGCCCTCCAGCTGTGCTATTCCTCCGGCCCCCCAACAATCTCCAGTTTTTATGTAGACACCCTATCTCCAACATACTACAGCTTCCTCTCTCCTGGGAAGAGGAACTTAGAACTTTCAACTTACAACTGGTTAGCCCTGCCCAGGGGCTGTCCAGGGCACTGATGTGAGTCCAGCAGGAGCCAGGACAGAGAGGGCAGCTTGGTCCTCAGGAGCACCATCATGCCCCTCACGTTAGGATTAGACGTGGAGAGCGTCGCTAGCATGCTCTGCTTCACGGCCAGATATTTCTTCCCCTTCCATAACTCACTGTGACCATACAAAGACATCCTAACTGTAGTCTCTTCTAGCCCCACAGAACTCAAGATGAAACTGTAAACTGCAAATGTCACGATGGGAAAACAACAGAGAACCCTACCAGGCTTAGTGAAGATGCCAGACTGGATGACTCAACCAGTGCTAACAAGCTATATAACCTCTCTAATAAAGAATTAAGAGAGGAATTGTTGAGGATATAAAGTGATTTCAAAGAAACAAAGGAAAAGACCACCGAAAAAATACAAGAGGACATGAGAGCCAAGAGGACTGGTTCATGGTGGGAAGCTGCCACAAATTGTGGGGAAGTGCAGTTAGGACAGAGAAGGAACCACTATGACAATAGTAATTGTTTACTATTGCTATTTTTGTTAGTGTTATTATTGTTACAGTTTTTATTATTATTAATAATAATTGGAATTGATCACTCTGGACCAGAAATGAGTGCTGAAAGGAAGGAAACTGACATACATGATAACCTTTTAGTAACGGTAATGCAAAACACAGTGCCTAAAAGCAAAGAGATAGGAGAGAGAGACAGAGACAGAGAGAGACAGAGAGAGAAAGTATCTGCCATAAAGTAAATTTCACGTACACTGTTCTTCAAACTGAGAACTCTGGAGTCTTCTTGAAGTGGGGCCAGACATCCTCTCCCCACCCCACTTACTTCCAATCACACCCACATCCCACAACCACTGCCATGTAAACACATGGCACAGTTAAATATTATGAACTTCCTGGAGCTCTGAACTCTACAATACTGACATCCCAGTCGGAGCACACCATATTAGATGGGAAAGTAATGTAGAACCAAACCAAGCTCTATAAACAAAACATGAACACAGAAGGCTCAACTACTATCAACAGCTTAGAAAACCCTCTGACAAAGACTTGATGTTCCCATGATGAGGTGTAACAATTTTGACAAATTTTTCTTTCCTGAAGTATTTTTTTTATAATTCCATTAGCCATTTAGGGGTAAAAAGCAATATAAACTAAATTATTTTGTGCCTGCTAGCGGGGCAGGCTTGGGAGGTGGTTGGAGACATGGGGAGAGCAGTGGAGGGAAGGTCACAGTGGTGGTGGGATTGGTGTTGGAACATTGAATGTCTGCAGTAAATGCATCATGAACAGCTGTGTGAACCACATTTTAAATCAAGGGGAAATCACTGTCACTGTCTTCCCGTTCATCAATTTTCTCGAGCAGGCCCCAGTAACATCTCCGTATGTCCTGTCTCATGCTAGTAGAGCCCAAGGGCATCTGCTTGCTCCAGGAACATAAAGAGCCACAATCCATTCCAGAATGAGGTCTATAATTGTTACTGGTATTTGGCATATCAAATACAACACGGGTAGCTTGCCAGGCTCTGCCGTGCAGGTAGCATACTCTTGTAGTCATCTCTAAGTCCAGCATTTATTGATGAGCCGGGCTGTGATAGGCTGGTCTGCTGGGTGGAGTTCTGACGAGAGAAGTCCAGATGTGGATAAGGGAGGCCCTCATGGAGTGGGGGTTGTCTGGCTTGTTGCAAGACTCTGCTGGGGTGGCGGGCCAGGGATAGAACCCGCCATCTCTCCTGGGCTCCTTGTGAGCGGCTGGGCACAGGGAGAGCAAGTAGCAGCTCTGCCCCATGTCTGTCTCTAGATCAGCATACCTGGGCGGATTAAAAAAGACTGCAGCAGGGTGGATTTCGATGAGCCAGACTGTGATAGGCTGACTATACCGTGAGGTATAGTCCAGAAAAACAAGAAACAGGTCAGGGGAGGGAGAGGGGGAGAGGAAGGAGGGAGGGAAGAGAGAGAGAGAGAGAGAGAGAGAGAGAGAGAGAACGGGTAGGATGCTTTTGCACACAGGTAGGGTGCTTGGCTTGGGAGTGAGCCAAGTCAGGCTCAATCCCGGGCATCCCTGAATTTAGAGCCAGCAATGGCCCCTGAGCACCACCACTGGGTGTGACTCAGAAACAAATAAAAAGGAAAAAAAAAAAGGAAAAAAATATTATTTTAGGGCCGGAGGCGATAGCCCAGCGGGTAGGGCGTTTGCCTTGCATGCAGCCAGCCTGTGCCGCCGGCCTGGGTTCGTTCTCCAGCATTCCATATGGTCCCCCGAGCACCGCCAGGAGTGATTCCTGAGTGCAGAGCCAGGAGAAACCAAGGAGAGCCAGGAGAGCCAGGAGAAACCAGAGCCAAGGGGGAAATAATAGAAATCAAAACTGAAAACAAGACTAAGTCAGTGATGGACAGGAAGTTCTCACCATGGTCTCCCCTCACTCCACCAGCCTCTCTCCAGCCCTCTACCATTCCCTCTTCCACCACCGAGTGTCTTTGTGGACCCACTTTTGGTATGCCTGACAGTTATTTTTAAAATTTTTAAAGCGGGTGAACCTACAAACGAATGTAAGAAATAAATCACTTGTATCACTTGTCTTCCCGTTATTCATCAATTTGCTTGAGCGGGCACCAGTAATATCTCCATATGTCCTGTAACATGCTAGTAGTAGCCCAAGGGCATGTTCTTGCTCAGGAACACGAAGAGCCTCAAAACATTCCTTCAGAAAAAGACAGATACAGAGATGGGGGGGAAGAGCTGCCAGCCGACTTTTCCCTAGCTCAGCTGACCATGAGGCCCCCAGGAGGTAAGGCGGATTTTGGGAGTGGGCCCATCACCTCTGTAGGGCCTCAGAAGCAACTGGATGAGACTCACTCACCATTATAGCCGCCATTTTCGTGGTCCAGACATCACTGCTCATCAAAACCTGCCCAAGTGAGACACTGATCAAGATCAGCTTAGTAGAGCAGCCAAGTTCAAGCCCAGGTAGGCGGCTCTCAGAGGCAGAAGTCACCGGGCATTCGAAAGATGGAGCTGGGACAGCCCTGCCCCTCTCTGACCCAACCGGAGGCCTGGTGGCCCCACCCATGAACTGCCTCAGGGCGATCAGTCATCAGTGACTCAGAGGGGGTGTGTGGAGAACTGCCAGCCAGCTCTCTCCCAGTCGTGTGGCAGCTTGCAGCCATGAGGTACATCAAATTAGTGGAACCAATCATGTCCTAGAATATATTACAATCCACAAATGTATAAGAAAGGGAAGTGAGAAGGAGAGAGAGTGAGAGGAGAGAGAGAGAGAGAAAGAGAGAAAGGAAGTAAAAAGAACCTGCCATGGAGGCAGGCTGGGGAAAGAGGGAGGGAAGTGGGGACATTGGTGGTGGGTAATGGGCACGGGTGGAGGGATGGGCATTAGAACACTGTAGAATCAGAACTCAAAAATGAACATCTTGTAATTGTGTATCTAACAGTAGTATAATAAAAAAAAGAAAAGACAACTATAGAATGACTGCATTCATAAATGGGCTATAAAATATACCAGTGTTTTACTAAAAGTGGGAAATGGTAATGTCAGACTAAAACTCACCATTAAATATACACAAAGAGAATTACATGATAAACCCTAAATGTCTGCAGGGCTAGCCGCAATGTGTCAATGTGTGGGAGAGAGATACAGAGACAGAGAGTCAGAAAGAAAAGAGAGGAAAAGAGGGGGTACCTGCTATAGAGGCATCCTGGGGGTGGGGGGAGGGGAAGGGGGTTTGGGTACACTGGTGGTGGGAATGGGGGTACTGGTGGAGGGAGGTGCTGAAATACTGTATGACCAAAAACCAATTATGAACACCTTTGTAATTGTATGTCTCATAGTGATATAAGAAATTTTTTTTTTAAATTCCTTCTTCATGGGAATGAGGTCTATAATTATTATTGCTTTTTGGCATATCAAATATGACACGGGTAGCTTGCCAGGCTCTGCTGTGCAGGTGGTATACTCTCAGTGGTAGGCTCTCATCTCATGCATTTACTGATGAACCGCACACCACATGGCAGCCACGCTAGACAGGGAGAGATCAGCTTTTCTCTTACGTGGAGCTCTGACAATTTATGGAATCCAGATGCTGAAGATGGCTGCCCTCATGGTGCAGGGGGTTACTCTAACTTCTTGTGCGGCAGTACTGGGATGGTGGGCCAGGGCTAGGAACCCACCTTCCCTCCCGAGCGCCTCATGATCAGCTGAGCACAGGGAGAGCCGGTAGCAGCTCTGCCCCGTGTCTCTGAGTCTCTGGATCAGGCATACCTGGGTTTGAAATAGGCTTCGCTGCAGGGTGGGACTCTGATGAGCAGGGCTTGAGATCGGCTTTTCTCTTGGGTGGCGCTCTACCAGTCTTGGAATAAGGATGTTGAAAATGACTGCCATCATGGTGTGGAGGTTCCTTTGGCTTCTTGCGAGGCTCTATTGGGATGGCAGGCCAGGGTTTAGAACCCTCCTTTTCTCCCGGGTACCTCATGATCAGCTGAGCACAGGGAGTACTTAAACATTGTTTATTATTAATATTTCAGCTTTTAAACTCTACCATTTGGAGGATTTACAAAAGCACAGAAATTTCAGAGAAAAGTAACAACAAAATGAAGGCAAAGGGAGAAGACAAAGAGCAGCTTGAAAAAGGGAAGAGAAAAAGCCCCTGCACCCCTTTTCTCAAGACCGTCCCATTCTCACACTGACCTCTCAATAATCCAAGGAAACAGAAAAAAGTATCAGTTACAGGTTTTCAATATTAACTACACCAAAATCACATCTCATAAGCAGCTTTTATCTCAGGTACCAACAAGTCTAAGTATCTCCTGTTATGCTACCCTAAGAGATACTTTGGAGCTCTGACAAGCTGTGGAGTCGGATGTGGAAAATGGCGGCCCCTCATGGTGTGGGGGTTCCTCTGGCTTCTTGCGAGGCTCTTCTGGGGTGGCGGGCCAGAGCTAGAACCCGCCTTCCCTCCTGGACGCCTGCGTGATCAGCTGGGCACAGGGAGAGCCGGTAGCAGCTCTGTCCCGTGTATGTGAGTCTCTGGGTCAGGCATACCTGGGCTGGGCTTGAAAAAGACTCCATCCAGAGCTCACCCAGCAGAAGAGCTGATCACAAGCCGGGCTCATCTGAGACCCACCCTACAGCAGTCTTTTTCAAGGTGCTGGTGCCTCTAGGGTGCTGGAGGGA